>CACRXP010000018.1:2161570-2177040 GCA_902702965.1 Spirometra erinaceieuropaei | reverse complement strand
TTTTGGCAAACAACCAGAATGGGTCTCCGATACCTGAGACCCGTGGCCTGTAGTCCCGCCGAGGAAATCCTGTTTCAGGGAGGAAAATAGGTATATGCGCGAAAGTATGCTTTAGGAAAACCCTGGATAGAGGGTGCCATCACATCAGCACATAGCGTGATCTTCAAAATCGAGACGAACAGAGGAAATGTGAGAAGACATGAAAATCGGCTGAGACATCGAAAAGGTTCAGACTACCAGTTGGCCCTGGACCTACTGGGTGACACCTTCGACATTCGGACTCCTAAAGTTGAGGTCTAGATGATGCCTAGGTCGTCAGGATGTCTTCTGAGACCATGCGTCCAGCCAAGACTTGTGATATACCGTAGTCGCCGAACCTACAACGCCCATCCATAACGGACAGTCTTGCCCAAAATACGCTTAGAGCATTATTTTTTTAACTACACTTCACTAAGGTTGTTTTTGGCAGAGCTCGCAGTAACTTCACCAAAGACTTAAATTGACGTGATTGTTTTCGCCCAAAAAATGGCTACTTCACCCCCAAAATTTGTGCTACCGAACTGACAAACGGTTGTTGTGTGACTTGAGTTTTCTGCAACTCGTGAGTATTTGAAGAAGACACGTGCATCTGACCTGATTAATTAACATCTTCAAGAGATGTCCAGAAAAACAGGACACACGGCGCATCGCGGTAACTTCCTGAGTGCTCTGGTAAACTCCATGGAAATTAGTGACGGAAATGCAAGGTAGGGTTATACACCCTGACTGTTCGTATGCGCGAGGCTAGTACTCAGAAGGAAGGTTTTGTCCTTCATAATCATAATCCATCTTGCATAGCCTGACTAAACCCTTGGACAAGTGCGCAACGACGATATACGTCTAATTAAATAAAAGCTGAACAGATGCCTCCTGGTCTTGGAAAAGAACCAAACGCGTTCGAAGCCATGCGGTTTTCGAAACTGATGCCAGCTTTTGCCTTTTCATTCACCTATGAACGTTTGCTGCTTTAAAGAAAACCGAGTTACCTAACTGGGACGGAATTCTCTTCTTTTCAGTAGAATTAGGTTCGCCCGATGACTGTCCAAAGCAACAATAATGGAATCTAAAAGTTTTGCTAGTGTAGGATCATGGCATCTAGAGAATTTGGGAAATATGCACTCACCACAAACAGAAAAGGCCTGAATCGCCTCTGAAAAGGGTTGTGGCAGCTTTGGTGGCAGTCTGGTCAGAACGGCTGCATAGTCAAACAGCATATTGCCCAATTCAGTGAATGCCAGCGAGCTGGCGCGACTGAGATCCGTGAGGGCGGCGTCAGAAGTTTTTTCTGTGGTTTGCGTCGGGGACTCGGGGCCGCTTAGTTCACCTCTTAATCGCCCAAGTTCCTGGTTCCATTTTGTTATGGCCAGTCTCATCTTCTGCACAAACATTCCACAAACACGCTGATTGGAGAGCATCGCTTGACGGTGTGTGCGAAAAAGCTCCACAAAAGCCTGCACCCGTGTAGTCTCCACATAGGCCTGGGGAGTGGTCACGGGAGGGCGGTAGTTGAGCAGGAAGGAGGAACAGTAGCGGGTGTAGAAGTCACGAGAGGCTATGCTGTTGGAGAAAAGAAACCGCTTATGACCGCTGCGGTGCACCAGATTGTACAAACGGCGGAGCAGCAATAGGGAGGAGGTCTCGGTCTGCGCCGCCGACATAGCCGCGTCGATGAAGTCGAAATCGTCACGGGTGAGAATATCGGCCCGAGAGGGGGGATTAACTGCCCAGCGCCGTTCCAGGTCTCCGATGATGTCGGAAAGTAGATCGAACATGCGATAGCCACTGACTGAACCAGACTTACTGAGCAAGTGTGAGTTCATGACAGCACGAATGAGGTTGGCGTAGAGGCCCAAACTTGGCTCAATGCCACGTTTTTTTGCTGCCTCGAAAACGCCAAGTGCCTTGGCAGCGTAATCCGGTGGATGTGAAACCTTTCTGATGGCGGTGGCGGCGACGGCCTGATCATCTTCTGCGGCAGCCTCGCGTAAAAACGTGCCTATGGCGAAAAGGATATTGGAGAAGGTTTCACAGCTAGGGACCAAATTGTCGGCTTTGACTAAATCCAGAATCTGTTGGACGTAGGGCCACACATCACGAGCTTCAGCAGCGGCAGTAAGACGGGGTGTACAACGAAGGAGGGCATTGTAAGCTGTTAACGGAAGTCGGTGTCCGGCCCTGCGGGCCTCTTCCATGAGGGTCCAGGCGCGGTCCGCCCCATCGAATTTTGCAGCCCCCCGAATCATGCTACAGTATGCTGAGGTAGTGTGAAGTTCAGGGGGTAAATCGGCCCAGAGCTGCTCTGCCGGTCCGTTAGGCAACCAGAACAAGGTGTCGTTGTCTCCGCTGATTTCAGTTTCGTGCACTTCATCTAATTCAACTTTTTCCACCTTATCTTCCTTCTCCTCCAATTCCACCTCCGAAGAGGAGGAGTCAGATGACTCAGGTGTGGCGCTAGCGATGAGGAATGAATCTTTGGGAGCAGACTTGATGTTCCGAGAGAAGATACGGTTCTCCTTGGCAAAGAAGAGTTCTTCCGGATCGGGTAGGTTGCCACGGTCGATGAAAGGCAGGTTTTCGAAGAAATTGGCACCTCCAGCACCACTGTTGGTTGCGCAGAGCAGGTCTAGCAGACGGTGGAGGACTTCGGGTTTCCATGATTTATGCTAACAATTGATTGAAGAGCAGAAGATACACGTTAGGCACATTGATATTGACTCATCAGAAACACGCACAGAAGACTTCGTGGGAATGTCTCGGAATGCAGTACGACGGGACGGCCCAACCAGATGTATAAAAACAACTAACTAGCATTCGGGACACGAAATAGGCCGGTTAGACAGCTTTACTTCTGTGTTATCACTAACATAGACGAAATGCTGATCAGTCATGTCGTGTGGGGAATGCAGTGTCTGACAGAAGGAATAAAACAAGTGAGGTCGGCAGGTTTTTCACTCGCATTCCTGATTCGTTTGTGGACGGCAACTAGAAAGTGTTGCGGTCTGCGCTGGCACCAAAGCCAACTTGCATACTTCCGGAATACGACGAGGAGGCGAGTAGAAAGCAAAGCCGGACCTGCAAAGTCGCGCTTTGCCCTAACCCAGATAACACTCCTCTAAACTTACTGCGTGTCAAATGCCCTGACTCTTAAGGTTGGCATATCGGAAGGGATGGCTCATTCATAGTTTGGCCTTGTTGCAACTCTCGCCTAAATTATGACTAAGCGTGTGAAGGCAGTTTCGTGTTGATTGAAGGGCCAGCACGTATGGCACACAAGAAATGAAACCCCACGCCCGATCAGCCAACAAGCCCATGTACGCTCCTCCAGGACGTTAGAAAACCCAAGAAGACACGGCCTGCCTGGTAGCATAGCTGTGGACTACCCAGCGAATCTACGGGTAGCAGAGAGTGGAAGGATCCTAAGCAAAGGTGTGATGCGAAACAAGCAGGCTACCGGGCTCGATGGATAGGCAATTAGGAGTCAAGCAGTATTAGTCGCGGTATGGCTGGGTACTGATCCGGCGAATCAGTTGTGCGTAAGAAGTCACGAATCATGGCGGTGTTACAATGTGGTGGATGTCGCGTTCCATCAAATAAGGCCTCAACCGCTGCCGTTTGGCGCAATCCTATGAAGTGGAAACAAGGGCCCTCGAATTCAGGCTCTACAGGAAACAATCCCCACAGCGTCGCTCCAAATAACTACTGTTCAGCGATAATCGGCTCCGCAGAGTCTTTAGCTAACTGGAAGACTTTGATCTACGTGCTCTGGTTATACTCGCCGAATTCCGACGCCGAACGGGGCAGGTTCCTGTACAATGACGATAAGGCCACCTTCGGTTGTTCTGACCTGGTTTTGCCGCTAATACGGCTGAGACTACTCGCTAGTCACCGCTGTCACCCGCTCCGCCAAGGTTGTTTTGGTCATTATCAATCACAGGGTGCGTGTGTGCGCCTGCATACGTGTGCACATCATTTCCCTCACTCCGTTCCCCTACGTCACCAGGATAACGCTATTGCGTGCGCAAAACGGCATAAAGGTTGGAGCGGAACTCGGGGCCCACTCAGCCCCGACGCCAAACAAAAGCCTGTGGCGTCGGGACGATGCACGAAAATGGGTCTGACAACGAGCGATTGGGCGCAATTCGCAAACGCGGCATGCTGCTCCTGTCTGCCGGCAAGACAAGGACGTAATGTACAAAGGGGTGTGACCAGATACGCCGTCACTAGAAGTACCACACCTTCCCATACGATGCACAGAAAAGCGCGCAACAAGACCTTTCACTTGAAGTGACTTTCGCTTTTATGATTCGGCACAGCTACCTGCCTGGCATTTTGACCATTTAGCCACGAGCTTCCTCTTATGGAGTATTGCAAACCAATTCGTACCAAGTGGATAAATAAAGCTCAGCATAGGCGACTTGCTATTTATAAACATCGACGCATTGTTTATGGAAAGACCAAAAGAGTGTTTTGCCCAGGTAGTAAGGAGAGGGTTTAAAGTCTGGGGTAATGCCAGCCGAACGGTTACTCACCGATTTGGAATCGACGTACAGTGACCAAGCCCCCTTCGGATGGAGCAGAAGGAGCAGACGATCGATGGCCTCCTCCTCGGAGATTACGCCTGCGTCAAACTGACTCCGAATGAATTCTGCCGTCTGTAGCGGCACTAAACAGTCTATGCGGGGAAGCTAGGCAAAAGGCGTTTTAAACAAAAGGTTATGAGAGGTGTGAAGTTTATGGTTGGAAAATTGCTGCAATCGTCGACTAAAATCGATGTACTTGGCGCTCTGTTTAGTGTAACAATTCAGTTTCGGTAAAAAAAGGACGTCACAGTAAGGATTCAGGATGTCGAAGATACTGTAGTGGGATAATTGGCCTAAAACAGGTATGACGGGCTTAACCAGATGTAAGTCACCTGATCAAACGGGGTAGTGCAGACGACATGGTGGGAAACTGGAGGCACATAGTGGCGTAGGAGACGTGAAGATGACCTGAGCTCAGATGACGACATTGGGGGCGGTCTCAGTTTAGAGCAAGAAAACTGGGTAATTACCCGTGTGTATCTATATCTTCCGTGATCACCAATGAATTAATTAGAACCAGTGTCCACATCATTGCGAATCAATGCAACGGACACCGTACTCTGTGAAACTGCGTCACCGTCGACTCTTCGGACAGTAATGCTCACGTTGCGTTTGGACGCTGATGTTGGGGCTCATCTTTAAAGTATTTGAGACTTTATGGTGAAAACAGTTCACTCAGTTTAAGCGGTCAGATGAAGTTTTACTATGCTTATCCAGGCTGAGAACGTTCGGGGAGAAACTAAACAAAAGCCGCCGACCGCGCAGAATACCTCTTTTGCGAGGGCGGTGAGGTCGTTGGGCAAGAAAGTGCGAGCCACATGCCGAGCTGCGTTACGACCAGCCACCTTCGCTTGCAGGAAAGTCCTTGAAAGAATGCTCGAACTCAACCAGGGCTCTGGCAGACAGCGGTAGTCGGGCAGGCCAGTTGCTGGCTCGACAGTAGAACTAAGGGCCCGTAGGACAGAGACTTCGTCCCGATAGCGCCTTCTCGGTGGTTCAACGTTGCCGCTTGACTCCTCTGCCGCCACCACTTGCGATGACTCCAGGCGTGCCCAATGAAAGAGACACAAAAGACGCCCCAACCGACCACGCCTCACCGACTTGAGCATGCCTTAAACGAAGGAAAACTTGAATCACTGACAGAGTAAAACGGTAGAGTCAGCAACAGTCTGCCAGAACGCTAACAAAGTAGACAAAGAGTGATTTATATAGGGAACAGGTTTACAAGTGTGAAGGCGGGGCAGAGAGGGTGGGACGTCCAGGACACATAAAGACAATTTAAGATAGTAAGGTGAGAGAGGAAGAGAAAAGGGCATAGGGGACGGAACCAGGGAAGGTGGGTCGTACATAAAAGGAGCAAGAATGGTGTGTTTGTGTATGCGTAATCGTCGGCGCGCGTGCCGGTATCACAAGTACGAAAGGGGAGGAAAGAGAGAGGGTGTGCGCACGGTAGTAGTACTGATGAGAAAGGGTCGAGGTGGGCAGCTGCAATTTCCAGAAGACTACCGGCGTTTGAGAACGCCGCTGCCATCCAAACGAGAGCGGGTGCGCGTCATCGGCACCTCTTGCTCTGAGCTTGGGCTGGCGGGTGATGGGGAGAGAACAGCCTCCTGAGACTGCCGTTGTGTGAAACTTGATCGCGTAAGACGCGGGGACGGCGGATTCGGCGATAACGACATCCCGTTGACTGGTTTCCTTATTAACGCAGCGCGGGCACGCTTGGGATTGGGCGAAGAGTCAACAGCTGTCCCTGAGGAAAACTTGGTAGGGTTGACGGAGAGCGGGTCATCATTGGGTCGCTTCCGTGACCTCGCCAGTGGAGGGCTGGGGGCGACAGCAAGTTGTTCAACCGAAACAACTTTAGAAGAGCGCAGACTGTGCTGGCGACCGGGAGCGCGTGGTACCAGTGCAGATGAAGCCGAGTCGCCGTCCGACTGTGGCGGGGGCTTTGGGGCCACAACTGACACCGAGCGTACTAAAAGAATGAAAAATTATTCCTATAGAAGAGCAACTGTGTCCGTTTCTAGCGATGACAGGGTGGCCAAATGGTCGAAATGCCACCTAAATGAGTCATATCCTCCAGCTCAAAATGCCCAGTCTTAGGTTCCTGAAGAGTAGTGACCAGTCGGTACTCCGAGTTATTCGAATAGAATTAATTACTGGCGCTTAGTGACCTGAGTCAGCTGGTTACGTTACAAAGAAACGGTGTTTACCAACCTATCCTGATTGCAGGACGGAGCACAGGGGTCTCGTTTGCAGTGGAATTCAAAGTACAACTTAGGCAGGTGACCGAATAACGATGGACAGTCAGCAATCAATAAGCTTTACCCAGGGAGACAAGAGAACGAACATCTACCAACACCACTATCACAAGCTGGCTAAGCCGGAATGACCAGAGATTGGAGCCCGATTGATCTACTCATTGAGCACCTTGTTTAAAAGGCCAGCAGCCGGTCCACCGCTAGGGCAAGAGATGTCACTCAAGCAAACGCCTCTATTAAAACGAAGCCTGCGAAAGCCATTGTATAACAAAACCATAGTCGGACAAGGCTTGCCTTAAATTCAAGAATGTAATCATTACAAAGAAGGGGAAATATAAAGACGAGTTGTGAGCATGTTCACAAAGCAAGACTTGACCTACGTCGCGTCTTGGGGGAGATCTTTCTGGTCTTGGTGTTGGAGGAGGACGAGGAAGAGGAGGAGGAGTATTTGGGTCTGGCCTGGAAAGATGAAGATGACGAGGAGGCCCTAGAAGACTTTCCTGGGGTACTGGAGAGTACTGGAGCTGCCAGTGGGTTTATTTTGGAGGGTGCAGAATTTGTGAACCAGTACTCTCTCGAGGCGTCCAGATACATGATAAAGAGGCACAGATGACGCAACACAATCGCTCGTCTACACTTTGTTAGGGCCATTTGGTTTATTAGCGTGGGTAGACGAACTTGGGGGGGAGGGGGAGACAAGGGCGGATTTAGAATTAATAAGCCGGACGCGCATGTCTGGTTTTTCATATACAGTCATAATAACAGAGAGTAGCATAATGCATAAACATGATAAGGAGTGGGTCGAACGCAGGCAGGGGGCAACACAAACAGAAAGGAGGATAGAAATATCGTCTATCTCATAAAACGCGCTAATGGCTTCTCGGTAAAACAAGTGACTCTGCCGCATTTACACCAATAGTATAGTCAGGTTACACTGCGTACTGCTTCTTAGACAACGGAGGCTTGGATATGCACATGCCCAGCTGAGGTGGAAACTACACCATGTCCTTCTACTACGTCCGATGATCACATAATCACCAGCTCTTTTTGTCAATTGTAGAAAATTCAAGCGCAGCTTCTAAAAAAGTCGTAGGAGCGTTGCATGGTTTTCCCTTCAAGCGAATTTATGAGAGAGTTGGCGGGAAAGAAATATTTAGCATGCCCAAACGGTTCTGGTGGAGCTGTTTAGTTAAGTCTGATGAAAAACGGGCGCACTACTTGAACCAAGCGAAGACCCCGATTTTCAACCTACCAGCCCGATGTTTCTGTGTTTGCATACTTGACAGTCGCCTAGACGACGGTTGCGATTAAAGCCCTCTTCTGATGACAGCAAAAGATGAGATTCAAGCTAACATTACAGCAACGGCAGATACGGGCATTTGAAAACAAAGTCACTCAACAGTAACGGTCGGATGTTGTGCCTTTGGAAGGCATCCTCATGAGGCAGATCGACGTCCGCATCGCTAAAAATGCAGTCTCTTAGGAAACAAGTCGGGTTAGACTATTAGAAAGATTGCAATGAAGTCAGTTTGGGAACTATGACAATGAGAGCAGAACGTGCGGAATTAGAGCTACTGAGTGGTGCCACCAAGATACCTCGTTTGTTATCATGCGACGAAACAGATTACAATCTCCGATCTAATGTTTGTAGTGAATGGCTACAAGTAATTACCATATTCAGGAATCCAGTTCAGTGTCAAAAGTGGAAACATCGATTTGGAGACTGACTTACCTACTGTGACGTGAGATGACAAGGGAAAGAATAAATGGCTTACAGAAGACAGGCAGGCGGCTCGCCAGCAGATGGAACGCAGCGCCACGTATGGTAGTGGCCCTAACAACAATCGCACTTGACTTCAAGTCCTTCCCGAAAGAGTTTCGAAACCATTAGCTTCACATTCACATACCAGAAATCACAAAAGATTCTGGAAGATCCCGTAAAGAGCTGACCGTTTGCTGATCTTTATGTATACGGGGTGGAGGCATATTGCCCTGTTTGACCACAATACATGCGGACAAATACTACTGCCTGACCTGTAGATGTTGGACGGGCGGGACTGCACTTCAATGGCCTTAGGAAATAAATGGACGTTTTGCCAAAAAGGCCACCTACCTAAAAGTCGGAGAAGATAGATCGCCTCGTACGTAAGACACGGAAGAGATGGGGAACGCTCGATCTCCTCAGGAGGCAAAAGGACAGTGGAAGCCCAGTTGGAGGACGTGTTGCCCTTTCGAGCTTCGTGGCGTGTAAGCGGCCTTGAAAACCGAAACAGTAAAGGGTTAAGTCTCGAATGGACACTATCTTTAAGTATGTATATTATTCAACAATTCTGAGTTCAAAACTATCAAAATAGCACAACATGGTTACCATGCCGATGATTCTTAATGAGTGTTATGAAAACTGCGAGCGGATTGACCATAAATGATTGAATCCGTACCAATAAACCGTAACATCCAAAGACTGACGTTGATAGAAAACAAAATTGGGCTTTTGCTCACTGCTTGTTTCGATCACATATTCAAATGGACCAGTCCAAGCTACTTGCACCTGACTGTCAGTTCGCAGTCCGATGAGCTGGGTTTTCTCCGTAGAAAGTTTGCTCGTGGGCAGGACTTCTGTGCATATATTTGTCGGAACTGGAAGCACGGCTGATGCGAGCCCCAGACCCAAGTTAAGAGATCCTGTGAGAAAACCCTGCGCAATTTTTGAAACCTACAGTAGATACGCTATCTCATGAAATGCGACCGAAATTCTGAAATGTGTCTTTAATTCCAAAAGATTACTTTGGTGGGGTTTAAATATTAATTATCATGTCCGCATAATGTTAAGATATTTCGATCAGTTGGGATGCCAGCTTCCGATGCCTTGTAAAAGCTGTATTATGTAAAAACGACTACTTAAGTAGAGAGAATTTTTGCCACTGATTTCTGAAGGTACTACAAATTCAGGTATAATTTTTAAAAAGGATCGACAGTCATATTCTTCCCCCTACTCATTTAGTAGAAAATTTCGTCTTCTTCAAATTGTATACTTGAAGAAAAAGTATCGGTATTAAAAAACTTTCTTAGTTCCCGAATAATTTTGAACCCGACCTGACGTTACACTTACATTCGATTTCCAAACTAAAAGTTGTATACTTTTCGTGCAAAGAAGATCATCCATTCCTATATCCTATTATGAAAAGGGCGTCTAGGGTCCATAAAATCTTGTAATTGATGTGGGCTACGCTGTCTAATTTACAACGGCATTAATAAATGTCCTGGTCCGATGCTGTGCGACTGAACATTTCACTGTCTTAAAAAATCTAGCGATTAGAAACTTCTTAAAACCAAATGGCACTCTTTCTTCAAGTATCATTTTTTTAAAAAAGTTTATTTGCTATCAAACGAGTAAAACAGGAATGTTGTTATGCATGTTTTCTGTAAAATATATTCGAATTCACAGGGGCATCGAAAATCAACGAGGAAAACTCATGCCGCCTAAGTGATCATTTTTACGAAATATGGTCTACGAAGGCGATCCATAAGGAGCTCGTTCGAAAGTCGAAATCCTGACGTGGCTGGGATATCTTGGTATTATGCCACATGATCATTTATATTACGAGCATACTTAGAAAGTCCTTTCGATTCAAAAGCGCAATTCAGAATTTCGGTTGACATTTCCTGAGTTGGCGGCTACTGTGCATCGACCGACTTCTCCAAACAGCTCATCATCACCCGAACACTGTTTGAATTCGGCGAAGACAGTTGTTTTGTCATGGTCATCATAGACTACCTTACCAAAAGATGCGATGCTACATCCATCAGCAAGCGTGAAAGCATCACCTGACAAGAATTCTGATCGACATCTGGATGATTCGCTACGAGTTCATGTAAATTATCCATGCCGACCGTGATTCTGGCTTCGTAAGCCCTATTTTACCCCGACCGTTTTCCGAAAAAGACAAAAATGTAAAAGAGCGAGGCAAGACTCAATAAGGTGTTCGCATAAGGGCCTATTTTGAAAATGACGAAATCTACAATGCTCCAGGGAAAAGGACATTTAGGAGAGAGACTTTCCAGTCTTCCAGGCACGGTGCTGTCCCCTGTTTGAACCTGCCTCTGAATTGGCACTTTCTAAAAACTGAAACTATGAGCGAAGTTGGCGAACGGGGGGTTTACGATTCAAAAGCCTGACCTAAGGGTGGTGATGACGATAGACATAATTGTGGTTCCCTGAAAAGGTTGACAAGACACTGGCTGGCCGAAATAAGGACGCTCATCGGAACAGGAGAGGTGTTAATCTTTAAGGTCTACGTGACGAGCAAAAGGTGGTCGTGTGGATGGGGATGATCGGTCAAGAAATACACCCACTTTAGCGGCCTTTTTCTCGTGGTTATTTTTGGCATTCAAAGTGCAACCTAAATGAAAGAATAAGAGCCTCGTGCGATCCCTCGGTATGGATCAGGAGGGGGCTGATCGAATAACGGAGTATCGAGGGAGGCTTAATAAGGTTTGAAAAACGTTTATAGAATTAGTTCAAAAGGGACCCCATTTAATAATGGTTAAACGCATCGACCCCGGTTAAGGAAAATAGCAAGATATGAAGCGTAGAGTAAACGAGAAAAAAACGACAAAACCGATTTAACCCCAAGGAGCAGTCTGGGAGGGTATATCGCATCTCGTGCCTAAAGTGTCCTTGCAAATACGCAGGCCGGGCCGGACACATGTTTGGATGGCGCATACACGAACATGAGCTGGCTGTGCGATAGGGCAACAAATTATCACAGGCTGGTGTCCACACCTATGAAACGGGTCATGAGTTCGACTTCGCGCCCTGACAAAATAGTCGCTCACGCCGCAAGCATGACAAGTCAAGAGTGGATTGAAGCTTAGACCTAGGATGAAAAATCAGTCAATCGATGTACCGACCGGGAGGCGGTGTACAGAACCCTGTGCAGTCACTTCCAGTTATGCGTAACTGGGTAGTACGCTCTATAACTGTCGCTTGTGCTGTTGATGCCCCTATCTGACGATGGACTCCTGTACAAGTTCGGGAACTTAAAGCAACAAATCGATTGTTTCGGTGCTCGATCATGCTCCTTTACTCATGGATACACCTGCAACTGGCACATTTGCCTTCATTTATAACCATAAACCTCTCGGAGACTAATTCTCAGATGATGACCACATTGACCACCGCCCCACGGATCTGGCGAATAAGCAATCGTGGACCGGCAGCGATAGCGCCACTGGATGTGGAAGGCTGAGGTCCGGCACGCCGACTGTCCTATAAAATGCCGCAAAACCCAGTGACGGCACTGCGACATAGCGATTGTGAACCGTCATTAGATAGGTTTGCTTGCCACCACTACCTTGTGGCTAGGCTATTGAACCAAGGTGTTAGAGGAGACAACCTAGAACAAATAATTCGAGCGGCCGTTAGGGACCCGCCTCTATTCATAATTTCCACGAAACGTCATGAAAATATGCCCCATTACGATGTTATGATCTATGCTACGACGTCCGCGGGACCGACGCGCTCCGCAACCCTGGTCCAGTGGTGCTGAAAATAGTATGAGAGTTGGACTACTCAATCTGGACCGGACTCTTAGAATTGGACGATGGATGTGCGAATGTTTATGGACCCTGGCACCCACAATCTGACGGTGCACAGTCTTCATCACTGCATTGCGGATGTCTGCTGCCTGTCCGAAGTCCAAATTCCCGACTCGGGCGTACGGAAAATAAAGATCGCGGGAGTCAACTCACACGTCACCCTGTACTACAGAGACCCACCCGACCCTTCCGGTAGACACAGTATGGCGATTACCCTCTCACAACATGCAACCGTGGCCTATTTGCTTGGAAACCAGTCAGTGACCGGATGGCCTACGTGCGACTAATGGGTTACTTTACGAACATCACTGTCGTCTCCGCGTACGCACCAAAATCAGTCGCCGAACAACGCGATGTTTTTTTTACTTCTTGCTGTAGGCGTTAGTTGAAGGACCTCCCCGTCGTGATCTGCTGATTGCTGGGGTCTGAAATGGCCGGACTGGACTTGGCGATTTTTCAAACGGTCACCGTATCAGCCGCTTTGGCCTTGGTGAAAAAATTTTCTAATCAGAACCGACTATTTGTCACCAAAACGTGCCTTCAGCATCGCCAAAAACATCTGTTGACCTGATACGTAAACGGCCGGCATACGGCCAGTCGGACCGATCACATTCTAATTAGTCCACAATAGCAGATGGATGTGTTGCGCTGAAACTGGTAACGCCCATGGGCTAGACCATGTTCGCTTTCGCATATGCTTGAAAGTTCCTTCCTCATCTGCACCCAGGACGCTGCGTGAAAGACGCCTTGAGGTCGTCAAACTTCAACAGGCATGCACCATCGAATCCCTGAGGAGAAAAATCCCGTCCTGTTTCACGACCCGGGCCTATGGAAACACTGAGCGACTCTTTGCGGTGCAAATGGCTGGTTTACTGATGCAACTCGACCAAAATCGATCGCTGGCGTGAACACTTCGAGCATCTTTTCAATTTTTATGAGCAACCGATCATATCCTCGCTTTTCTCTGCAGCGGAGTTTTGTCCCTTTCTAATCTGTGCAAAAATGCGGCCCTCTTCTGAAGAACTCGCTGATGCGATACAAAGGCTGCGTAACAACAAGGCATCCGAAGAAGACGGTCTTTCCGCTGAAATCTGCAAGTCTTGCGTCGACAGTATGGCGCCTAGCTCTATGACTTGATTGGACAGGCGTTGAGAGGTGTGGTCGTTTCTGATGGGTATCCTTGTGCCTGTCTTCAGGAAGGATTATAAGACAGGATGCGAGAGCTGTTGTATAAATCTCTTGACGTTGATGCGAAAGTCTTCGCCGCGGTCCTTATCAGGCGTTTCCAGGCTACACGTGATTCTGGAATGAGGCCTAACCAGGTTGGGTGTGAATGTGCCGACCAGATACTCACACTGAGGCGCATTCTCGAATTTCGCCATAGCCCCCAAAAGGCAGCCGTCTGCCTTGTTGACTTCACTGCTGTATTCGATTCCGTTCATCGTGAGTGCCTGTGACGAACAGTTGAACAAGATGGCGTGCCGGCGAAAATCACCACCACCGGCGAAAATCATCACCACCAACCACCGCGTAAGTTTTACTCCATAGCAATCCCTCCCAGTCGTCAGATATTCGGTCTGGCGTTTCGTCATGCTAACATAAGCCCCTGACCAAATTTCATCTCATCCACTACCCTTCTATTTCTCGTTTTAGTTCCATTACGTCAATTGCGTCATATCCTAGAGTGTTCTCGTTCTGATTCTTGCATCCTGATTTGTTCGTGCTCTCCCTGCTTGCTACGGTCCTAGCTACAACACGTTTGACAAAGCTATACCATGTCGCCCATTCTGCTCAACTATACGAAGTCGACGACGTTGAATTTGCACCCAGCCTCCGGCTGACTGATCTCGACTCCACTAATATCGCTCTACTGGTTTCAAGCCTTGAAGAGCCACGGTCTACCGTGTCACGGTTAGTGAGGTCACTAAATCCACCAGTTTATTCACAAACGCTGGGAATACAAAAGTGTTTCCAAGCTGCATCCCTGACCAGGAGAAGGCGCTTCTCGAGATAGATGGCTGTCAACTTGAAGATGTAGACAGTCTCAAATACCTCGGGGCGAGGCTGCTGCCGAATGGACAGAGTAAGGACAACATCGCCTCCCGAATCAACGCTGCTCGTTGGGCTTTATCAAGCCTTCGACACGACATCTCCATCGCCACGAAGATTCATGTGTGCCGTGCTTCCGTCCAGAAAGTCCTTATGTACGGTTGTGGATGATGGACCGTGTGCGTGGAATATGAGGTATTTGACCACAACTGCTTGAGGAAAATCCTACGAGTGAAGTACACAGACTTCCTCTCAAATGAAATAGTCCGCACTCGCTGAGACAACATCGCAAGGATATCTCATGCCATTCAGGCGACTGTTGTGGTTCGGACACGTTCTTAGTCTGCCACCTGACGAGCTCAATATTGTTGTCCCCGGGCCCGCACAATTACTTACTTAGAGGCGTCGAAGAGGGAGCCAACTCAAAACCTAGCTCGACACAGTCCGTCACGACATGGAGGTGGTTCTTGGGACCTCGGTATTTGGCCTCCGTCGCTGGCGAAGAGAATGGACGATGTTGTCCAGATCTGCTGTTGCGGATCATCGCGCGTGAAGAAGGACTATTCGCGACGTCATCGAGGCCGGTTAGGTCAGACATAGTCGCAGTCGTAACAAGTCCGAGTACAAGCAGAAAGATCAGAACTCTGGCTAAATGCGTACGAGCAATACATCAATCTCAAATGCATCTCAGACTTTCAAAAAAAGTCGCCTATTAGTTGCTGAAAGGTCAGGGAGGCGACCTTGTTACTTAATTCTGAAGGAGGAGGTAAGTAGAAAATGAGGCCACGTGAAGCCAGTCAGGTCATATCGTCTCTGGTATTCAGGTGAAGTTCGCGCCTCGGACAAAGATAAATTATACAAGGTCTACGTCCGTTCGGCCGTCTCATGAGGATTGGGAAGTGGACCGCGGCATACGCTTGTACCTGTTACACATACGTGGAAA
>CACRXP010000018.1:2147619-2161252 GCA_902702965.1 Spirometra erinaceieuropaei | reverse complement strand
ATGTGAATCAATGTATGGATTCACTTAATGCTGTAATTTCTTCACATTTTTGCCTCTTTGTCGATTTTTTTATGTACAAATAGGGATTTCAAAGGCGTAAGCCTATTTCCCTCAAATACACTAATTGACTGATTAGTATTCTGTTTTGTCCTTGTCGGTAATACCATATTGCCTATATCATGCGCCGCTGTGCGGCTGCTGGTTGGGCTCAAGAGAGAGCCCATAAGGCACAACGGAACGAACGAGTTCTACATAAACAATCAGTGAGCGGCACCTGCCATTATTTGGGAATCAGCCTTTCCGGAAATATAGCGGAGGATGGGAAATGGTTCAGTGAGTTATCGCATGTTCACTTAACAAACCACTGCCCGCTTTCACGGAGGGAACTAAACAATAGTCCCAGATGACTGACTCACGAATTAAAAAGGAAGTTAGTTAAAAACGGAGATTGTGACAGAAATCTCTCACTGATGGGAATCCTGTATCCATAAACGCATACAAAGCTCAGAGCAACTTAATCGAGCTACTTACCCTTGGGACACGGCAAATTTTGAAAAAGACCTACTGAATCGTGTTGTGGAATATCCGAAATTATGCTATAGCTACATAAGAAGCATCACACGAAACAGATATCCAGGCCTCCTCCTGAAGACAAGAGGAGACGTAGAGATTAGTGCGGATGGAGAAAAAGCTGAGCACTTTTAACAACTTTTTAAATCTATCTTTACGAGTGAAAGCGCATTTACTCCTCCCGACTACGAGTTCGATAAGGGTCGAAAAGTAATGCTGTATCTTTTGATGAAGCGACTGTTCGCAAAGAGCTAATGACGCTAAATGAGTCGAAATCATCTGGTCCAGACGACATACAGCTTAAGGTACCGAAGTAGCTCGCTGCTGAACTAGCCAAACCATTGTCCATGCTTTATCAAGCCTCGTTCGAAGCCGGCTGTTTACCCGCTGATTGGAAATCTGCACGAATCACACCGCTGTATAAAGGAGGCAGCAAGGCCTCTGCAAACAATTAAAGACCAATAAACCTCACCTCCATCTGCTGCAAAATCATGGAGAAAATAATTAAGTGAGAGCTAATGCGCTTCCTATAGCAGCATAATCTATTATCTGATGAGCAGCATGGGTGCCGTAGTGGCAGGTCTTGCGTGGCTAACTTGCTCAACTATTTGGAACGTTGGACTCGGTCAGTTGATGAAGGAAATACGCTGCACGTAGAAAGCGAAAGAGGAATGCTTTATTTTGAAAAAAACATTCAAAACTTTCAGCAAAAACGGTTCTCCAGTACACAGTGATAACCATAGAGATTAACAGGTATTGGACAGGTGGACATAATTATATATGAAGAAAAAAGGACTTTAAGGTGCAAGATCGAGTTTTAGCTTTTGTTTTTCAGCATCTTTGCAGGTGAGATACCGGGCTACAAATGGCAGTATGGAATTCTGATAAGCCGAAGTGCGACAAGGGATGTGGCGGAAGCATCGACGCATGGGGCGTAAGGATTTCGCAGCCATTAACTGATTATGAAGGGGATGGACGGTGTCATTCAGAATTCGATCAGCAAATTGCTCCACCGTATTGAAGTGTCGCTGCACGATGATATCAACTAAAATATGATAGGAAACACCAGCAGCAGAGGCGAGCATTCGAATGGCACGTTTAAAAATAATATGATCTTTTTTAAGTAAGGCTGGAAAAATAACTGGAGAACAGTAAAGAATGAGTGGCAGAATACAGCCATCTATGAATCGTCAGATTAAGGACTGGGGTGTGTGATATGAACGTAGACGACAAATGTAATAAACAAGTATTTGAGTTTTTGTTAAAAGGGTTTCCATATGAAGAGAGAAAGAGAGATATGAGGACAAAGTAACACCTAGGTACCGGAAAGAGGATACCTCATTGGGAAGAATATCCAAAGGTTCAGGAATGGGAGAGGATCGCAATCGAAACACACACTGTACTGATTTCTGATTGTTGAGTAGGAGTCCATTATTCGACAACCATGCGGAGACGTGATCTAAGCCATCCTTTAAAGACTGTAGGTGAGTCAGGTTTTTGAGTGGGTGGCCTACGACCATGTCATCGGCATACTTAACATACAGGCAGTCGTTTGGCAATCTCAAACCATCAGTATGTAGAGAGAAAAGATGAGGGGATAAGATGGAACCTTGTAGAACTCCACAATTATTTGGAAGAATATAAGATATTCTCTTTCCCGACTGGAAAAACTGAGTGCGGAAGAAGAAATAATCTCTAAGCGAAGAAACAACTCAGCTCGGAGCGTCACACGCAGCTGCTTTGGTCAGGAGGAGTTGGCGCGGAATAGTATTGAAGGCGGATGAGTAGTCGAGAAAAGTACATGCATATGCATGGCATCCCTTGTCTAAGTCTCTCCAAGCTGAATGGACAACTAAAGCAACAGCATCCAAGGTGCTACGCTTTGTCTTGTATACAAATTGTAGAGGATCAGAAAAATTGACGGAGGAGTACTTAAGGGAATCTAATGCAGCTCGTTCAGTAAGTTTCAGGAGTGCAGAAGAGCAGGCAATGGGACGGAAAGATTTACGAGCAAAAGTTAAAGATTTTTTAGGGATTGGAGTAATTCTTACTGTACGCCAGGCGTCAGGAATCTTGGACTCTATGAAGGATAGATTAATAAGGTGGGTCAAGACGGGAGCTATCTGCAAACAGCAAGACTTAAGGAAAAAAGGAGAGACACCATCCGGCCCAGCCGCCGTTGACCCGCGAACCTTTTTGAGATGTTGTTCCACTGTTTTCACAGTAGCAGGAGTAAAGTCGCATGGTGGTAGGTAAATTTCGTGTGGGCGAGAATGGGAGTCGTTAGAAGTACAGATAAAATTTCGATTTAAAGAGTTTAAATCTACATCAATTGGTTCAAGTATATAACGTTGACCAGTGAGACGCTTGAGATTCCTCCACAGTTCAGCAGAAGGAATAGGAGAGGAGGGAGTGGATGAAGTAGAAAAAAGTTGACTAACGAATAAACCGTTAAGTCTGGCAATTTCGTTCTTTATTAAAACATTGATCTCCTTCACCTTGTCACGCTGACCTAGTTTGTAGAAGGCTTCTTTGCGACGTCTCAAGTGTTTGAGGTATGGTGAGGAGATTCTGTCAGGCCTGACCATAACAGTTTCACGGGGACAACAAATATCAAAAATGTGATTCAAAAATAGCGTAAGATAGTTGAAGCATAATTCAGCATTTTGTAATGCTAGAAAAGTTGGGACGGTACTAGTAATCGAACTCTGCAGTAAGTGGATCTTATCTACGGATGTGTCTCGAACAGTAATTTTCCTCTCGGGTTTTGTAAGCAGTTGACGCTTAAAGGTGGACTAGACTTTTGGAAGTCCTAGTAGCACTGAGTGATCAGACCCGGAGAGCGGAGCTCTATTTTTAATACAAGAAAGCTTTGGGTAATTGGTCAAGATGTGATCAAGAGGGGCATCAGTCCGTGTATTGAATGAAACAAGGTCATTAAAACCCAGAAAAATAATGGGCCGAAAACGCACACGGTTAAATTCACCTCACAGAAGATGAGTGGACTAACTGAGACAGGTTTGAATAGTAAATGGTGTGAAGAAGCTTCTGTGTGCCAGTCAATTTGAGCCAAATTAGAATCGTCTACGATGATCTTGACATCGAAAGAAATTCTTGCCATTTTTTCAAAGAGTTCACAAAGTTGGCTTTCTTTTCCGGAGTAACAAGGATGATTATATATACATACGACTAAGGTTGTCCTACTCTGCCGAATGACTACCGAAGCGAAACATAAATTTCCAGAGAAGGAGGAAATGTTCAGGTCATAAGGCGACTGTGCAAGTGAGGCTCTTATGTAAAGAAGGCAACTACCGCCGCATTTTTGACACGATCCTGGCGGTATAAACTGCGGCCATCTACATTGAGTGCCGAGTCTGAAATTAGAGAGTGAGCCCAAGACGCTGTAATGCACAAAACATCTGTGTCAAATTCAGCAGCCACACTTCTTAGTTGTGTCCTCTTTTTCACGACTGCTCTTGCGTTGAGGGAGACAATGCTGATAGAATTCCTCATATGTAGGTTCCGCTCATTGCCACTTATAAAAAAGGGAAAGCTGGTGATGGTAAATTAAGCTGTTGGGACGAAGCAATTGGTGGAGGACCAAGTTGCTATGGTCTACAATTTGTGGGGTAATTATCACTAACTAGATATGCAGCATTGTATGGAAAAACATTTGAGGAGGATCCAGGAAGTGGAAAGTTATTTTGTTGGGTCGGAAAAAATAGAGACATGAAAAAAGGATTTTGTGAATTCCAGAAAAGTTAGAAGATTTGAGGGGCAGGATCGTCCTCTCCGTAAGGCATGCTGAAATTCCTGAGATGCTGTTTTCTTCACAAAATTCCTGCAAATCACTCTTTACTAGAACTTCCATAGTTTTGCATGCGAGGCAAGTCAAGCTAATGTGCGTGAAGCCGTTTGCTGCCATCCTGCTACCTTCCTTATGTAAGGAAACGATGTTGGCTCTCTTTCATGGCGAGGACAGCCTCCCTATCCTCATTGACAACTAAAAGGGGGTTGAAAAAGGCTTTGTCAGCTCCTTTGACAGTTTCTTGACTACCAGCTCAGGAATCTCGTCGGGTCTAGGACACTTGTCTGGCTTTATCGGACTGAGGAGGTGTCTTAAGTTTTCCATGAAAAAGGCAACGGTTTCAAGGACGACAGTATCTTGGCCCAGTTAAAACCTCCGACTGTTTTCAGAGGACTCCACCGAAAAAACCGATTGAAAAAATTGAGACAACAATTGTGCTTTATGCGGCCCTTTAACTGACTATGTTCGAGATTATACTTTAGACACGTAATTTTCTTCGTGTTTTCTCCTACTGCGGATGTACCCGTAAAACCGCCCTGGACGTATGATGAATTCTGCTGTCAGTCGACGCTCCAAAGAATTTCTAGCAAACGGAATTTGTTTGCAGCATTTATTACGTTACTTCTCATATTCGACGAATGTTTTGGGGTCTTGAAAATGCAAATACTCTTTCAGTAGTCTCTGTTTCTTCCTCATAATCTTTATTGTCATCCGTTTGACCTACGACGGCCGCCTCAGTTTTGCCGATCATCTACACCCATCAGAATTCCACCCTGCCTCACGCAGTTTCGAACCCTGACCCTCAAATCGCTGATTTTTGCGGATCTTGAGGTCATCTCCTCATATTGACCCCAAGCGATCTGTCGACGCTCTTGGCGAAACCCTCAGTAATAGCCATCTACTAGTAGATTGGACGCATCTCCATTGCCCCCTCCTCGGTTGAACTAGAAGCCGGCTGTGACCGATCGCGTCTGGGTACCTCTCGTCTCGCCACTTTAACGTGAACAGCCACACCTGGCATACGAATTCTGCCTTGGGGATGTTTGTTTCGAACCTCTTACTCAATACCGCATGCAGGACAGTCCTATCTGACCCGCATATGTACCCCTTCCTGAAAACCGTTTTGCCCTGCTACACGCAGGCCGGTCCTGCCCGCATTTTTTTCTTTCCATGAGGAACAGTTTTTTCTCCTGTAAATTTAAACCAAGCATATTTGCCTTGTTTATTCAATAGATATGTTTTTTATCTGCTCGCCAATTACTTTTCTTTCCTGGCTGCTTATCCAATAAGCATAAATTGAATGTTATAAAGATTCCGCCTATCTCCTCGAAAACGCATATGATTATTTTAGCTTGCTTTGATGGGACCCCGATGGGTCCCAAGTGAAATAATTTTGTTTATTTATTAATTTAGTTTAAACAGGTCAAATTACAGGCACACCGTTACTGCCATTACCTAACGGGCTGACGTTTCCGGACGGTGAACTGGAAGCCAAAAGTTACGAAAAATCCAAATTCTTGGCGAGCTGCCTAAAATTCATAAAACGGGTAAGTATCTTCTAGGTTATGTGCTCATATACTCTTACCCCGAAAGTCAGCGCTTCATAGCCATGCATATTCCGTTATCGTATCGGACGTCTAAAACACGCACACAGGTCCAGTGCATGTTTTAACACCACAGCCTACGCGTTAGGGGGTAGCAACCACGCCAACTTTTTGAGAACGAAGATTTAACTTGCGAAAGTCCAGAAAGCCATTCTCCTTGGGATTTTTAGCTGTCTCGGCGTTTTCGGTCCGAGACAATTTACGGACGTGGTTCACTTTAAAAAACGTTGCTGTAATTCTGTCAATCTTTCTGTGAACCATATCAGAAAAGTGGGTACATGTTACTTTTTATCGTAGCCGCTTGCCTACAATTGCACTTATCTTTGATATTCCTTATTTGACCGACTTTCGTAATAATGTCCGCCGGGTCGCTCAATGACAGTAGGTATCACCCCAACATAATTTCGCAAAACCTAAACCCAAGAAGAGTCGTAGAAGCCACTGCGGTACGAGTGGAGATGCTCGAGCAATTGCCTGATAGCCGGTGGGAACAGACCACAAATTGCTTCCATTAATAACTCGCCCGGTTGTCAGTCTATTTGGGCATTTGCTAAGAGTTGGCCATACCATTCGTTCGTGATTCCAAGTAAACGTACCATAGTTGTCTGAACTAATAGCTAGAAAAGATTAAGCTATATCAAGAGCAGTGAAAATTCAAGTGTAAATAACAATCTAAGAAATCAAAATAGTATTGAATCATGTATCATATTGTTCTTCACAATGTTACATTATAGGAGTATTTGTCGAATGTTCTGTGCGATGTAATATTGTTGTACATACGTCTGATATGGCCTCAGTATGGCCTTACGCACAAATAAAGTGTAGGGTATTATCGAAATGTATGTTAATATTGGCCTCTCAAGGAATAATTAGTGCCAGGTGAGTTAGACATGATATCTCCATTTGTTCTATGCTTATTAATGATGCGGTCTATCTTAGATTTAATTGTCCTTTAGCGTTTTGTTCCAGTATTTTTGAGGTACCTGGCTACACCAGGGCCCTTTTGGACCAAATCCTAAACCGACGTACTGATTTTAAAAATGCCCCCTCTTATTAAAAAATAAATGTGCATTGCTATTTAAAAGGAACTGTTTAGTTTTTATTTTCAGTTCGATTACGTTTTGAGTTTTTCGGATAGAACAAAGGAGGGCACTCCAGATAGTCGCATACCTTATAGAAAAAAAATTTGATCGTTGGGACTTTTTGAATTTGTGAATCTTCGTAAAATCTTCCTTATTTCTAGTGTTCCGAGGTGTTTTTGTTTGTTAATAAATTCATTTTGAGAATCTCTCTGTCAGGCGCGACCTTGAGATTTTGCGATCCAGAGGGGCTAATGACTGTATTTATGATGTAGTCCAAAGTATGAGTTATGGACGCCAACACACTTAGACAAAGATTTATTAAAGCGTCTCTGAATACATTGTAGACCCTTTAGGCCATCTGAGGGCATTATGCCGAAGAAATTTGAGCAGTAATCCAAGAGAGGCAAAACGCACATTTTGAAAAGTTGTATTTTTAGTGCATTTAATGTTATATTTTTACATATGAATCAGCACACACGAGTGGCTTTCGGGGATATTTGTTGAACGTGGGGAGATAAGTCAAGGGTAGTTGTATAGCTCAGACCTAGATCTTTTATTGATTGGGCCTCCACTCTTTCAATATTATGGGGGGGGGCGGTTTTTGTGGGCTAAAAGTCAGGAGATGGCATTTTGCAGGTAAGAATGACGTTTGTCACTCACTAGCCCATTTGCTAAGTTTTCTGAAATCGGTTTCGATTGTTCTGTGAATGTTGGCTACTGTGTGCTCGTTATATGCATATGCGAGTTTTAGATCGCCCGATTATAAAAACGATTTAGCTGAGACTGCTATGGATGATAAGTCGTGAATATATATGAGAAACAGAAGAGGGCCTAAGTAGTGCCCTGAAGTACGTCACTGGTAATATGGGATGGTTCTGAAAATACGTTTCGAATCTGCACCACTTGATATCGGTTTTGAAGGTAGGATTTGAGAAAGTTGTGAAGGGGTGACCTAATTTCACAACCTATAAGCCTTATTAGTTGTCATTTATGGTGAACTTTGTAAAAGGCCTTTTCAGATCGAAGTGAATTGCAGCTACTGTGTTTCCATTATCGTTATTGCTGGAAATGTTGGGAGTGCCTACACTCCCAAAAACAGGGGCGGCCAACCACAGGCCACGTGCGTTTTTTCAAGCGTGCTGCCCGCATGATCGTTGCACTTCGCCATTGGCCGCTCCCCTCGAGCCTGATCGATCCGTCTATGCGATTAATCGGCCAGCTCGTCCAAACTTTTCTTCTCGAAGTGCATTGTGCCGTATGCAGTCGAACCCCAGTAGGAAGTCATAAATGCGCGTTGATTTTCCGGTCAGACATGACCTTCAGTTCCCTAATACATTTTTCGTGACCAGTCGCATTGGTATTGGGGACAAGAGTACAGTGTGCGTACGCTCCACGTGATTTCAAGTACCAGGCCGGGTCATAACCATTTGGCGACGCAGTTTAAACTACATTGGTTGACAAGTACGCCGACTTGATGCAGATGTTGCAACAGCAGCATCCATGGGCCAATTAAGTGTGGTCAGGGATTCACCTTTCGTCGATCACATGCAGACAGCATCGCTGAATTCTTGTATGACCCGCAGGCCTATATCAACTTTGATTTCTGGTTCGAACGATACGAGGACTTGTTCCCTGTCGATCCTGCTGCACAGGACGATGCATCCGACTAGTATCTTTTCGTGGGTCTGAGATTGTACTGTATCAAAGCATGCTTCACCAGAGAAGGTTTCGGTCTTAACATCAAGACTAGTTTGCTTAATGGTAGTTCGCCGGTCCTTCGTTCGGCCTTATTTGGAAAATTTTTTTGAAATTTATGTATATGCCATACAAGCGCGGCGGTCATGGATAGCAAGAGATCAAACGTGCCTCAAAAGAGTACATTGCCGAGCAACAAAGCTGGTGAACGGTTTAAAAAGCCAACTACGCACAGAAAGAGCGAATTGCCTTAATTTATTCTCTCTGGGTTACAGACAGCGCATAGATGATCTTATCCTGGTTTACAAGATAGCAAGCAAATAAAATATTCTATTTAAGACCCTTAATGTCCCATCGTAGCAAGCAAAAATAAATTTTTTATAGATGTTAGAATAAGTAGACTGATTTTTTACATTATGCAGTTCACGGTTGTATAAGAAACAGTCACATTTTAAAACGGTCAGCGAGCAGTGAACAAAACTCCTTATGAAAGAGACAGAATGAGTGTGAATTGGTTAACTGTTAAGAAGAAAAACCGGCCTTTACGATAGGGAAAATATGCGGGTCGAACAGGTCTGGCCTGCTTTTGTATTGTATCAAGCGATTCCATAAGTAATACAACTAGATTCTAGTGGATCCCCTAAGCAGCATTTGGCTGAGTGGACAACTTGATCTAAATGTCGTTAAGCTCACGGCGTCAGCTAAGACCTATTAACTCAGATGGCTAGAGTGTTGGCTGTCCTGAAGCCTTTCCCTTGTTGTGGATGTTTCGAATCCCACCGTGTTTGCATTTCTGGACATCCTCGGATAACACAAAATGAGCCCACTGTTTTGAAGCCCATGGTTTCGGAGATGAACTCACATGTATCGGATTATCCATTTCTTGTGGGCAGTCGCATTATATTAAAAACTTAAAGTAAAGAATTGTTCGCCCTCGCTTTCAACGAGTTTGCCCATGCCCGACTTTTGCTGAGCTGAAATTCGGTTGGGAAGTTGCATTGCTGTCCTTCGGGATGGCGTATTGCATGTGTGGCTTCTTCTCCTAGTGTTCTGTGAACTTTGATCATCCAATCTTATTAACTAGTTTTTGTTATCGATGAATAACCTTTGACCTATTCAGCTTTTCTGTAGAGATGGCATTTTTGAGTTTGGCACGTACACTCCCATTGACTGGAGAGCTTCATGCGCATGAAGCGTAATTAAGGCTCTACACAGCGCCTTCGTCGTTTCCCGGATGTCTCGAGAATTCAATACGAATGAGATATCGAGTGGGTACCGCCTTGTAAATATGGTGGTAACTAGGGCATTGCATTTTGTTGACATCTCAAGTTGAAACATGGTACCTTGTAATAGTGTGTTTAACACGTGTTAACCACACTATTATACTTATTCGACATATGTGTCTTAGTAGATAGGTAGATTTCACTTCACGATAATTTCTCCTGTGGATGGACGACAGTTTACGTTCGAAATTTTCTTTTTCGGACCTTCCTCTTAAAATAAACAAAGAGCGCGAGCCCTGTATTCTGCACTTGCAGCATGCGGGGCTCAACAACCATATTTTTTATTTCTTAACTGCACTTAGGTATACTAGATGCATGAAGTCTGGAGGGAAGTGTGGAATAAGCACCTTGTTGCAAGACAAACTAGGTAACCCTCCAACCGACTGGTCGTCCAGCACGTATTACATGATATTTACACTTTCCCTTTGACTGCTGTTCGTTTATATGTGGACCATTTTCTTCCCTGGCGCTAAGTATTTGCTGCAAATGCTGCGCCTTTTGCTGGCTTCGTAGGTGTTTGCATTCTTGACCTGCTCGGTGAAGGCGTTAGCTAACCCATTCCAAACAATGGACTCAACCCTAACACTCGTCGCGCGCCCATTTACAGAAATTAGTTGCCCACCGTAACTTTGTTCGTCGATTTCCTTAACTAACGCGCTGAAGAGGGACTGGACTTCGGGTGACGCTAAGTTGGCGCAGGAATCGCCCATACGTGACACTACACCACAACAGAGTTAGATATTCGGTCTGACGTTGGACAGTGTTATATTCTGCCCCTCGTTCTAGTCAACCATACTATTTACTGGCCTCTCGGAAGGGCCCTACCGGTTTTTATGGTGTTAAACTTGCACTCGGACGCTGTTTGACTGGTTTCGATGAGTCCAACGATATCGCCTTGTTAAAATCAGGCGTTGCTCAACCGATCGTGCTGTTGCGAGTTATGGAGGTCGTTGGTTAGTCCGTTTACTTATAAATTCGGGAAGATCAACGTGTTTTTGAGCCGTATCGCCGGTCGGAAAAAGAAGTCCCGGGATCAGTGACAGTCAACATGAAGAAGTAGACAGTTGCAGCTACCTTGGACCGAAGTTGCTGCCGAATAGACATAGTAAGGACGTCGTACCTTAAGTCTGTTCTGCTTAAGGTTTTCACTATAGATAGATGTTGTCTATGTAGCCGGCACGAAATCTCTCTCACAGTATGTCCCGAACATCGGTACGGTTAGTTCAGCTATACGATTGCGAATGCTGGACTGTGCGCGGGGAGGATGGGCAGTACTGGGGGTGTTTGGCCGCACCAGCCTGCGAACCGTCCGCCAGTGAATTATACTAATTTATTTTCGAGGATGACAATCCGCACTCACTGTGGCAGCCATAAGAGGATATCACAGACCATTCAAGAAGGGTGACTTATGTGGTTTTGACTCGTTATTCGTCGTCTGCCTCATGGGCCTAGTTACTTTCAGCAATCCAGTATCGTTGCCCATCTATAGCCGTCGAAGGTGAAGTCAACTCAAAAGCTGGCTCGACAGTTCTGTATACGTTTTCCATCGCTGGAGGAGAATGTGTCGAGTTGTCCGAGTCCGCTTCTATAGCGCGTCAGGCATGCGTAATTGCAGTTTGCAATATCGTCAGGATCGGCTAGGTCAGTCATGACCACTGCCGTACCAAGTATGTGTAGTTTCGAAAATCGTGTGCCCTTGAAAGAGTTCTTAAAGAGGCCTTATTTCTTTCCACGTCTGTAGTTTATACGTTCATTACCGGTACTTCTAACAACATCGCCTTCTAGGACGATTTCTGTTTGCTTACTCTTTTTCACCGAAGTACCCTCTCTGTGATCGACTACGAACGTGAATTCGATCGCGTCTGTACATTTCGTACTTCATTGACGCTATTCTGTGATTTGTTCCTTTGGCTTGCGGAAGCCGGGTATTTTGTCAGATGCAGTCGTATCAGACCCAGTGCTCGACCAGCCTTCATCTTCACTTGCGATAAAGTACTCAGTTCGAGTATCACTGCATTTGCGACGTAAACTGTTAGAGCTTGCTGTATGTTGGTTTCGGCCGCATGTGAACTAATACCGTTGGTCATAGTAAATCTATTTGACATCGTAGTGCCCAGTGTCTGGGACTGGTCTTTTCCAAATTCCCCTTTGAGAAGATCCCATCAGTGTTCCATTTTCTGAGAGCTGTTACTAACAATAACAAGGTAGACTGCTTGATTGTCGTCAGTGCTCTTGCACGAAAGACGTCTGTATTCTGTTCTGCATTTAGGATAGATAGGTAATCGTTGCCACCCAAAAGACAATCCCTACATTTTCAATATCTCACACGTTCTATTGGCAGTTTACTTCTTTTTAGGCCTTTCGTTCATCCTGGGGTCCCATTCGCCAAGCGGAGAAGGTCCGCGCTAGATGGCTGAACCCTTCCAGTCTTTTTGGGGCGTCAGACATGGTACCGTCTGTAAGCTGTCATCGGTAAGCTGTTTTACTCTGTCACTCCTACCTGCTGCTTCCAGACTGAACGCTGACCCAGCATAGCGCTACCAACTCACTTTGTTCTCTATATCTTAGTGCCTTTCAGGGTTCACGCGGCAGGCCATCAATCTTCTCAAAACTTGCTGGCCTATACAAGCAGTTTGTTCGCAACGAAGAGGGTCGACTTGTTGGTACAGACGAAAATGGCAACCGTTTCTTTGAGATGGATCGGAAACCCGGAAGCAGTAAACAGAGGCCGCTTCGATACTTTTTGGTCCCAAAACAAAATGCTCTTGATGACGCCTGGATGCATCTAAACATAGGTAACTATTTCACAAGTTGTCGCACCTCACAACCCTACTCTAGTAAAAACTGCGAATACTCCCCAGCTAGGTAGTAATTTGCAAAAAAAACAAGGATTGATCCAAAGCGGGATTGATCGCAAAAAAAACAAGGATTGATCCAAAGCGGGATTGATCGAAGCGGGCCTTTCGAATTCGGTTTGAAATTTTCGAGCTCCGACGGATTTGCCTTTCCCGAGATTTCTACCGACTGGACGCTCTGAAGGCCTATTTGGATTAAGAAACTGGCTCGTAAACAATAATTACTTGATCCACACGGAACTTGGACAGGACTTTCTTTGAGACAACCATTCTCTTTCGGACCACTTCTTTGCCAACATTCCCGCGGGATCCTCCATTCCAAAGACGGCTGAGTCGCTTGTTACTTGCTTCATATCGTTTCCTACTTGCTTCATATCGTTCGTCTGGTTAAATAGCTCTTCGAACATCCCTAACAACTTCTCCAGTTTATATACTTGAAAATGGTAGTCGAACAAGTGCCTTCGGGATGTTGCTCAAAAAGCGTACCCCATGTGGGATTCGAACCCAGTCAAGGAGGTGACGAAGGCGGCGTCGCTACCAATGGACCACAGACTCGCAGCAGACGAGCTAAAAATAATAATGTAATAAACAATGCGCATTGTCTAAATGAATGTAACATCGGCTTCCCCATTATCAAACCTTCTGCCAAACGGGCAAGGAGTTTAGTAACCTTAATGGATGTCAACGACAAGAACGAACATAAAACACATGCGGCGTGTTTTAGACTTCTCCTGAA
>CACRXP010000018.1:2122770-2142516 GCA_902702965.1 Spirometra erinaceieuropaei | reverse complement strand
CGCCTATGCCCTTATCAGACAAATACTGATAATGTGTATGCCACAGACAATAACGCCGGTTTTTTCTTTGTATCGGAACCGTTCTCGGTATCTGAACAATTATCACTGCACTAAAGAGCAACCATGTAAGTGATAAAATACTTCTTCAAAGCCTGGTGCTGACCCCGCTCAGTTGCCTAATTACGTAATAGCAGAAGCTAAACAGCACAAGAAGCATATTACCATGGGATCGAAACTAAAGTAATCACTTGACGGTGGGGCGTTTCCGCGGCCACTTCTATAATGTTTGCATATGTGCGGAAATTACGGGTGCGCTATGATGAGGACTTGTCTCTTGGCGTTTTTACTGCTCTTTAAGGCGAACAATTACACGGATTTCGAAATCCCGCTTTTTACAGAGAAAACAGCTTCAAGTTTTATGAAAATAGCATACTTGAGCGTATTCAGCCTCATTTGATTCGTGCAGACCGAAAGACCGGGTTTCGAGCTGTTAACGATTATTTTACCAAATCTTATCTGTTTACAGTAGTGCCCGCTACCCGAGAAACACTCACTACTTTTCAGAGATCGTCTAGGACAGTTATTAACGGGAAGTTGAATGAATATAAGAGGGCATTGATTCCCGCCCCGAATTGTAAAACTCAGAAGCATTCTGCTCGAGAAAGTCTCCGGAACGCTTTGAGCTAGTAAGGTAAGACGCAGGGTTATGTACTCCCTCTCTCCACCTCCCCCGTATGACAGGTGTTTTTTGCGCTAAATCGAAGGGGTACTTACTCCCGTGTCCCAACCTAAACTTGACCGTAACCATAACTCCCCCGCTCCCAGAATTTACTGCAAGACCACCTGTAATACGGGAGTGTTTATTACCTTGTCCTACCTTAAGTGAAATTCACAACGTTCGTGGTGACCCAGACCCGGCAATTAGGTTTCGGTGATCACATTTCGTGAGTTACGTCATCTACTGTATGTGATAGTTCGACCGTCGTTGCCGACGATGCCCACCGTGTGCTTCCTAGCAGGGACGGTGACTGTGCGTGATTTAGTTTATAGTGAACTTAGTCTGGCACAGCATCTACCGCACTATGTCCTCCCCCACCTGGACCCGGTGTCAAGACGGTCAAGAAGACCGCAGGTGGGGGGATGGCGCAGGTGGATGGCACAGTCGAGACCGCCCCTTGGCGCCCCACTCCACACCCCCCGATCCACACAGCAATGACCAGGATTTTAACCACCAGCTACGAAAGAGGCTGGCGCGGCTAAAGTCGCACCTAGGCGTGCCGCCACCCCCGGCTCAGACCCCAGTGAGTGGGAGTGCCATAAAGGCCACATTAAGAAGGAGCGATTGCAGTCTGACTCTTAGACCACCGGTCGGTCGCTCCACACAAACACAAAACACTGGGTCGACTGTGAGGTCCAAGTTATCCAGCGTACCTCTCACATGCGCGGGAGTGCCGTAGGCCACGTTAAGAAGGAGCCGTTTCAGCCTGCCTCTCGGCTCACCAGTCCGCCACTACGGACAGACATACAAACAGCTGGACAGACTGAGTGGTCTGAGTTGGCATGTCAGTCAGTAGCCTTCCAAGCCACAACACTTGACATGCCGTGATAGTCTCTGACTCGAATCACACATGGAGCAGAGGGGCCGCGTGGAGACGCAGCCGAAATGCACACCTCCCAATTGCGTGAGAGGTGGCATTTGGATGCTTGTGGTGGGTGTTGATGTTGTGTGGCGAAGGTTGGGGAAGATGTAATGGTGTGGCTTAGCCGGCGGTTGTCTACCGCAGGTTTTCGTGAATGTGCATGTGGCCTAATAGGCCCATGAGGCGAGGGAATGTGCGGGTGCATTGAGAACAGTTAAGGCAGATGCGACGAGTGTATGTGGATGCTCCAGGCACTGGTTCGCCAGTGTCTGTGGAATGGATTTGTAAGTGACCGACCAGGCCGATGTGTGAGGTGAGTGTACGGGAGTGTGGACAAGAAAAGTCGGCGGTGTCAGTGTCGGTTTCGGAGATGGTGACAGTGGTGGGGATGTTAATGGACGCGCTGGGCGACGGGGTGCGGGTTGAGCTGGGCATGGTGGATGTGCAAGAGGCGAGTGCGGCGAGTGAATGTGCGGAAACAGTGGAGGCGAATACAGCGGGTGTAGGTTGGTGCTCCAGGCACTGATTCACCAGTCTCTGTGCGATGGATTCGAAAGTGACTGACCAGGCCGATGTGTGAGGTGTGGGTGCAGTCGCAAGGACGACACGTATGAACCGAGTCCGCATCTGGAGTTAACGGTGGTGGTGTTGGTGTTTAACGGTGCGTCAGGGTCGTGGGCAGTGGTTGTGGGTACAGGAGCCGCCGTAGCGGATGTTGAGGCAATGAAGGAGAAGGATTGTAGTGAGGATTCAGGAATGTGACCAGTGTTAATTGTCGGCGTGGAGGATAACGCAGAGCTGGACTAGGAGGCAACAGCTGGTGTAGTCCGGATTCTGCAGCTGGTTCGAAGATGTCTAACAAGACTGATTGGTGTCCGGAACGTCCGCTGACATCGTGGGCAGGTTGAGAGCGGTTGAGCGTTGGCGCTGCGAGATGGGCGCAGTTGGGATTTGCGAGCCTCAAGTTTGCCGTTGGAGGCGGGAATGTCATTGACTTCATAGATCGCTGCGCTTGCCCTCATTGTCCCTCTGCAGGTCTGCCGGTCTTGGGCGAGGTCTTCCCAGTTGGCCGGGTTGGTCTGCAGATGCCTCAGGGAAGTCTTCAGTGTCCTTGTTGCGGCGGACTTGGCCACCTTGTAGGCGAGAACCCTTAGCGGCATCTTCGTAGAAAGATTGTTTGGGTGGCCGCTCTTCGTCCATCCGTACGAGGTGGCCACTCCAATTCAGTTGCAATTGTCTCAGCATGGCTTAGATGCTGAAGATTCCCGTCTGCTCCAGTACCTTTATGTCCGGGATCCGGTCCTACCACCTCAGCTTCATATTCATCGAAGACAGCTGAGATCATCTCGCCTGCATCTTGTACACTGTCCAGGTCTCCGCTCCATACAGCAGCGTCGGCAAGATGACTGCCTTGTACATCTTCAGTTTGGTGTTGAGGTGGAGGCCGTGGCGATTCCAGACTGTGCTTTGCAGACGGCCGAAGGCTTGGCTGGCTTTGAAAATCCGCGGAGAACATGAGACTGAGGAGGGTAGGCGCGAGGACGCAGCCCTGCTTACCCGGTTGATCACCCCATTGTCCGTGACGCGAACCGTCATGCCATCGTAAAGCGGAAGCACTATCCGAGTGAATCGCTCGGTGCGGCCGAATTTCTGCATGATTTTTCAAAGTCCTTCGTGATTCATCGTGTCGTAGCCTTTCGTCAGATCCACGAAGGTAAGGTAGAGATGGATCCGCATCTCCTGACACTTCTCCTGCAGTTGGCAGGGGGCAAAGACCATGTCCGTGGTTCCGCGGTGACGGCGGCAGCCGCACTGGCTTTCCGGTACGAGATCTTGTTCCAGATGCTCGTTTGGACTGTTGAGAAGAATGCGAGCGAAGGTTTTCCTGGCGATGTTCATCAGGGAGATGCCTCGGTGGCTGTCGCAGATTTGGCGGTTCCCTTTCCACTTGAAGCGATGGACGATTGTGACGTCCTTGAAATCCTGGGGGACTTCTCCTTGACGCCACGTCTGGAGGAGCGCCGTCAGGTGTTCCATAAGTCAGGGACCGTCGTGCCTGTAGATCTCAGCAGGGATTGCATCCGATCCGGGCGCCTTCCCGCAGGGGAGCTGTTGTGCGGCCCTGATGGTTTCGTGGAGAGAGGGCGGGAGGTCGAGGTCGGCGTTGGTCGCAGACGTGCGATGGCGGCGTCGGAGATGGTGGAGGCGCGGTTGAGGACGCTTCTGAAGTGCTCGGCCCATTGCTGAAGAATTTGTCTTTTCGGTTAGTAGGGTAGTTCGGTCGGTGCTGTAAAGAGGAGCGGTGCCTTCGACTGCGGGGCCGTAGACAGCCTTGATCGCGGAGAAGAAATTCTTCCATTCGCTGCGATCCGCGTAATCTTGTCTCTCCTCAGCCTTGCGAGCCGTTCAAACGTCCTGGATCTCTCGCAGTCGCTGTTGCACTAGGCGGCGACAACGGTAGAAGGCTGCTTTGTTGTCGTCAGTTGGGCGGATGACGTAGGCTTTGTGTAGGCGGTTTTTGGCGAGCAGGTTGCTGATGGTGGCGTCGTTGTCATCGAACCAATCCTGATGACGTCGTGCGTGACCGAAGACAGCCAGGGCCGTCGACTGGACTATGTCCCGTAGTTGACACCATCGGTTCTCCACGGAGACGTTTTCATCAACGGCGGCGACTGAAAGGCTGGCTAGCCGTTGAGCTAGTTCACTGCTCAGATTGAGATTCTGAGTAGGCAGACAAAAAGTAATATTCCGCTCACCTGGGGGTCGCTTACTTTGAGGTTTCCTGCGAGGCTGTAATCGAATCCGCATCTGGCAGATGGCGAGAAGATGATCGGTCTACCCGTCGGCACCCGGGATCGCCTTTATCACTAGCACGTCCAGTTGGTCTCGCCTCCCGACGAGGACATAGTCCAGAAGGTGCCACTGACGCGGCCGAGCATGCATCCAGGTGAAATTCTTTCGCATCCCAAGGCGAAGAAAGTATTGGTCAGGATGAAGCGGTGCTCCGCGCAGGTTCGAAGAAGGAGCAGGCCATTGTCATTGGGCCGTCGAGACCATGGAGACCCGGCACTCCTGTCCAGGCAGCACGGTCTGTGCCGACGCGGGCGTTGAACTCACTCGGGACAACCAACTTGTCCGCCTTCGGCACAGTCGCCAGGAGGGCATGCAGGCCCTCCTAGAATTTGTTCCTTGCGACGTCAGGGCTGGTCAGCGGGGTAACGTATACACTGACGATGGTGGGGAATTTGCCTCCCCGGAGGCAGGACTCATTAGGCGATCGTTTATGCCCTGCGGCGGACAGCGCAGTCGTCCCACGATGTCGTTCCGGATGGCAAAGGTGACGCCCGTATCCCGTCTCTGCCTTGGGACGACCGCTCCAGAAGAAGGTGTGGTCGGCACCCACCTCCTCCAGTTGGCCTTGTTCGGATAAGCAGGTCTCGCTGAGTGCAGCGATGTCCAGCTTGTAGCGCGCCAGTTCCCGAGCCAATAGCGTCGTTCTCCGTTCCGGCCGGTTGCTCCTCGGATTGTCTAGAACGAACATTCCAGGCTGCCGGAGTGAGCGGACTTACCCTACCAGCCTGTGGGGTGGGGCAACGGGGAGGAGGTGGGATAAGAGAGAGGGTATGGTTTCTGGTTTGACTGTTTCGACCGTGTGTTTTGCTTCTGCGGGCCCCCGTCAGTGTTCTCGCCGTAGGACTTTTGAGTGGGGGGGGGGGGGGAAGTTGGAGGTGGCGGAAGGGTAGAGAGACGGGAAGCACTTTCCCCTCCCTCTGTAAGCGAAGTAGTTGCTAAAATACAGACGGCGAGCAGAAAAATTCAACAGAAGGCGACTAAGTAGTTACTCGTCGAGAGAGCTTCACAGTGAAGATGAAAATTGAAAAAACGGCTGTATTGGGCCCGTCCAGTGCCCTCTTCAGTCAGTCGCGCCCTTGAAATGCTAGCTGTCCTTAGCGCCAGAGGACGGAACTTGAATTCTCTCGGACGTTTTTATCTGACCGCGTGAAAGTCTGTTGAACCGGGATGAGATCAGTTTAAGAAATAAACCTCGCCGAATGTGTTACAAGTAGCATGTAGGCCTCGTCTTCCTCGAGGTTTTTTTCTGCTGAACATTTTCTAAAGTGCAGCGCCTTTTGCGAAATTAACAGAAAACTTGGAGACCTTTTTCTTTTTATTAAATTACCCCCATATTTTGAAATAGGACGAGTAGATGAGAGACAGTCTTCGCCTCCTCGAATCCGATCTTGTAAACCATCCGTCGGCAACGGTTACTGCCCCTCTACCTGCTGCAGTGTCATTTTGTCTGCGGAAGATCCCCTGTAGCAGACGGTCACTATTGAAATCACCAGTCCAGGAGACTGCGGAAAATTCTTCCCAATTCACCCTCTTGCACCGAAATAGCTTGGCTGAGTCAAGAACATTAGAGTTGTCCGCCCAGGGAGCTCAACTTAGATCCCACAACAACGATTTTTTCTGCCTTCTCCGGAAAATAGAAACAAGGTTATCTATAGTTGCCCGCAGAAAATACTGGGCTGACGACTTTCATGGAGCAGGACCGAAGCGTTGCAAAATTAACCTAAACCCTCTGCTCCAAATGACCACGTTCACGATTTGCCCAACCGCCTTACTGCTGACAAGTCCAGGGTCCAACGCTGGTATGAACGCTGCAGCCACCTCAACTTTGACGCCAACCCCCCATTTTACCCCACTGCTCCAGGGTTTTGACCCACCCCAGCCTATGTAGTGAAGTCGCCACTGAAATACGGAGGCTGCACAGCAACAAGGCGCCTAGAGAAGAGTTTATTCCCACTTAAATCTAGAGGTCATCTGCCGACACTGGCTTCATTGGATGGTTTAGCAGGCGACCACCTGATGGATGGGGCTCGGATGTCCACGTGCATGTTTACAAGAAGTGAGATAACATTAAGTGCGAGAACTGGCGCGACGTAAGCCTCATCGACGTCCCTGCACTGGTTTTGCCATTTTCATAATTGGCCGACATGACCACCAGCAACCGACGAGCACCTGCTTTGTTGACTTCACTGTAGTCTTTGACCCTGTCCATCTTCAGTCACTGTGACGAACAATGGCAGTAGGCGGTATGCCGGCAAAAATCGTCATGATGGAGGTCTACTGTCGATCCAGCGCTGCGCGAATCCTGGTTCGTAACAATCTCTCAGCCGTTAGATATTTGGTCTGACGTTGGACATTGTTGTGTTCTGCCCCTCATCCTGACCAACTATACCATTTACTGGCTTCTCGGAAGGGCCGTGTCCTATTTTTAATGGTTGAACTTGCATTCGGGCGCCGGCCGACTCATCTCGACCATCCCAACGACATTGCCATGCTAATACCAGGCATTTATGCTCTACAGGCCGTGTTGTCGCGGATGGATGAGATTCCTAGGTTAGTATGCCTATCCATAAGTGCTGGGAAGACACACATGTTTACGAGCCGCATCCCTGACCGGAAAAGCATCCCCCTCACCGGGATCAGTGATGAACACTTTCCAGTATCAGATTCTCTGACCCGCGTTGTCCCTTGTCAGCTGAAGCAAACCTGTCGTGGGACAGGATGTAAAGAGCATGATATCGTGAGACTCATCCTGCTTAGCCATCTTTCCTGGTCGATATAATGGGCACTTGAGCCTTCAGTGCATGCAAGGTTTTGCCGCCTTGAGGGTTGATATCTGGCAGGCAATCCGTTTTTCGATGAGCAACACACTGTATCATATGGATGCCTACAAAAACAACTCCACACCTCTTTCGGTCTTATCAGGTCTTTTGTTTCTAACTGTCCCACTGCTGCTTACGTTTTCTAGGCAAACAGGGTCCTTGGAGATGAACGCTCACCGGCAGACTGTACCGGACCCGCTAGTGATCGCCCAGACGGGCAACGGAGATCGACACCCGGTGGCTTTCCCATCCATCCAGGGTATGAGCTGCCCAACGGGGAACAAAGGTGATACTATGGCCTCTGCACATAGTTGACCTTGGGATCCACCCTCAGTACCTTTGGGTCAATTGCTCGCTGTTGTAGTGTGTATTTATCTATTTTTCCTTTTTAACCTACAATGCGACATATGTTTCGTCGTCCGATCTCCGCCTCGTGACGCCTTATAGTCCCCGGGCTTCTAGTATTGTCTGAATATACATCAACTGAAAGAACTTTGTTGAAAAACCCTCGCTTTTTTAACTGCTATTGTGCTTCTGAAAAGTGTGAATGCCTGCCCTGTCACAAACCATTCTATTCCTCCTTAACTCGCTCGAAGTTATTAATAAACAGGACAATTTTGTGATAATCAAACTCGTTTTTATTAAACAAACAAGTCCAAATGCGCGTGAGATCCTGTTGTGCCATAGCAGCTCTTACTTCTTCCCTAAAAGTAGGAAACACACAATTACTCCGATACAGCAGCGGGAAATGCTCAAAAAATTAAGATCCGTATGTGGCGTTTTTGAAGATTTCAGAGGAAAGGAACGTTTTTGGGGTCAGTGGTGACTCGGCGAGTCTGGCTGTTGATTTTATGGCAACCCATTCACCAGCAGAATAAAACTTCACTCCAGCGCCACACCTGTAAAGAGCTCGTAGTAGAGGACGTCGTGCAGTTCCTCGGAGAACTCGGCCCAACAACGGCAGATTAATTACGTAAACCGATGGTGTGATTAGAAAAGTGTGGTAACTACGACATTATGTGGTCACTCCTATTCGAGCGAGCATGTCCGTCTACATATCTGAGGTCGCGGGAAGCTAGTCGAAGGCTTCGAGTGAGAATCCGAAACGTCAGGCCAGTAAACCTGTTCAAGTGATTGCATCTTCTTCGGACCCGTTGGTTTAATTGTCTGGAGAATGGAGTCCACTTTCCCTCCACTACTTCGGAAAATTGACCACTAAAAACCTAGGGCACTGGAGACGTGCTGTCGTTCTCCAGAGGTCAGCACGCGCACTAAACAACACCATAATTTCAAGACTACCTGAAACAGTCTGTCACGCGTTTAGGTGCGGTCAAGAGACAGTGAACGGGGTGTGGAACGTACCTTGCGTACACCCGCTAAACGCCTAGTGTGTGGAGTATTTGCCCTATCCAACTCAGAGGCTAAAAGTCGACTAGGTAACCAAACATGTCACCCCTGGTCAGCCAGGACGGTCTCCGTCTGGGGAGCCGTGCTTTATCGAACCGTTGGCAGGAGATATCAACAGGTGTGATTCATCCCTTAACGTAATGCCAAGGCTGCTTAATCGATGGCTTCCAGTCTGTACTTGCATCGACTCCCTGGTATATTGGGACAGACTGGGGAGGGGGGCTTGAATGAGCCGCAGCTATCGCCCCGTGGTCGTTAGCTGGCTTCCCGTCCATGAAGGCCTCCAGTCGGTAAAACCCAATTTTTGAAGTACTACGACAGTGCCGAATGAACACAGTCCGCTTGAACTGTAGCGTCCAAGCAGCGGAAGTGTTCAAAGCGCCATTGTCGTTAGACCAAGTCCAGAGCTGCGGAAAAAGACAGAAATCACCAGGGTGAGGGTTTCGTTGTATACGAAACCCGGAGTCGCACTCCAGCAGCAGTGGCCGCTAGCGAGGCCAGGTCGTGCGTGAGAGAGAGAGAGAGAAGTGGTGGCAGCTGCTTTAATAGGTTTGTGGGAAGTAAGTTCAAGTGTTGTCAAATCGATGTGGGTTACATTTGCCGAAGGATGGTGTGTTCCGGTGGCGTATGGGCAGCTGCGACTGTTTGTGCGCACGTATAGTAGATGTGCCAACTCACTAAATGTTAACCGAAATTGCGAAATGCGCTTTTGACGCCAAAAGATTACTTAGCAGCGGTTGTAATATTAATTACCGTGCAGTATAATCCTAAGATATTTCAGTTACCTCTGGATGCCGGCTCTTGACCGAACTTCTTTCCGGCCGCCTGCAACAATTACACTACAAAAAATGACTAATCATGTAGTATGAGTTTTTCTCATTGACCTCCATTGCCCTAATAAATCCAAATATCTCTTAGAGGACATGCATAAAAATATCCATCTTTTTACTCATTTGATAGAAAATTACGTCTTCTTTAAGTTTAATACTTGATGGAAAAATATAATTCAATTTTAAAGTTTCTAGATGTGTGATTTTTAAGGCCGTGGAATGCCCGTTCATAAAACGTCGTGTCTGCATTTTCTAGTGTTGCTTACAAAGTTTACAATATGGCTCGAATCCACTGTTAAATTTGATGAACCCCATATGGTCTCCTCTTAGGGGCGTATAGAAATGCATGATTTTGCGAACATGAAAAATATACAGTTTTTATGTTGAAAACTCCGAATGTAAGTTTACTGGCAGGTCAGATCTAAAATTAATCGAGAACTGAACTTTTTCAAAACCGAATCGTACCTCCAAGTATAAACTATGAAGAAGGCGCAATCTTCCATATAAGTAAGAGAGGTAATATTTGTATGCGTGTTTTCAATGAAATATACTTGGATTTACTAGGGCGTCAAAAATCAATTATAAAAATTCATAATACATAAGCAGTCATTTTTTACAGAATGCAGTTTTTGCAGGTGTCCTGAAAGAAGTTCGGTCAAAAGCCGACATCCCGAGGTAACTGAAATGCCTCGATAATTAACTGAATTAACTGAAATGCTGCACTGTAATCAATATTACAACAATACCTAAGTAATATTTTCGAGTCGCAAACGCATTTCAGAATTTCGATTAACATTTAGTGGGGTGGCTCACCTACTGTATGTCCGAGCTGACGTCGGTCGAGTGGCTGTAGGCTACGCGTCTGAAACAGCTGACTGCAAAAGTGAGTGGTTTTGATGCAGCGGGGTCGTGAATAAGAACGCCAGACATCGTAATGGTGGTTGTAGGTAACAAAGTACACATCAAATGGCCCCAGGACCCTACTGTGTGTATGGGAAAATAGCCAACTCGACGAATTTTGGGACTGGGTTGCACGGTAATCTCGTCGAGCAAACTCCTGGATTAATAAGTGCTCCTTCTTTGTCTGGTCAGGGAAGTGGGGATCAGTCGCACGTTGCAACTAACAGACTCTGCCTGACACTTACCTTTCTTCGGCTTCTTCTTTGCCGCTTTTCCTTTTTCCTCCGCCTCTTCACCTTCAGCATCCTGCTCTTCTTCCTCGTCTTGTTTCAGCAAAACCGCCTATTACAGGCAAAATACGGATGACCAGTAAAGCAAACGACGAAGAAATAGGCGACAAAACTTGAAGCAAGAAGCCTACTTATTTTTGCTGCAATAAATAGCGCCCTGCAGCCTGACAAAGCCTCTCACGTCGAATGCTGTCTATCGATCAACTCGATTCCTTACCATCGTTTCTTTCAGTTCGCAAACGTGCTTATCCTCCGTGTAAATTTGCATTTTGACTTTTTCATATTCTGTGAACGATAAGGTACTCGTAGAACACCCTGGCTCACTTATCATTTTCGTAATACCCTGTCTCTAGTTGAGGCGTGGTAGACTGAGATTTGGCCCTTTCAGGCGGATATGCTCACGTGTTAATAAGGGGAACGCTTGCGCAAAAGAAACAAAACTGTCAGGATGGGTTTGAGACAGACGCAGAGGAGCATATTCACCGGTATTTTCTGATCGTATGCCGGAACTGGGTTTTTCCATTATTCGGATACTCACATAATGACGAAAAATCAATAATAGAGCACTATTGTCAATCGAAGCGGAGTCTCTTCTGCCTTGCTCCTGTTAGCAGTAGTTCTCGAGCTCCAGAAAGCCCGTCAATACAACACTCGGGTAGTCTTCATGACGTGCAATGACATCTAATTTTTTATAATTGATGATGGCCAATTGTCCTGACCGTGGTTTCACTGACGACTGGTGTCTTCGGAAGTCGCTATTACAGCCTCTTAGGAGGTGACAGATGAGTGCAGTCTTAATTCTAAATGCCTGTCTTCAGTAGGGGAGGGGGGTGTTCTAAGGAAAAATTCCCTCCGGGTACGGAAACTCTAGGCGGGTGTCAAATAGGTGAGACAAGTCTGGTGGAAGGCGGCCGGCGTAAGACTTGAATTTGACTTGGCAGAGAGGATATGAGAAGGCCAAAATCAAGAGTTACAGCAGGATTTTTCCTGGCAGATTGTCATGTATGCATGAGTATTTCAGATTTGGGGTTTGCTTACGAGGCGTTGTTGGGGTGCTTTGTTATCCCTGCTTATAAGCCCTCGTGGTAACTTCGCTGTTGAACGGTTGTCTAGGTGGACACTGGTCTTATACCTTCACCTGATCTGAATCGCCTGTAGCACTGTTAAAGTTTTGGGGACATCGGTCGATTACAAAATCTGGGTGCCCAAGACTGCTCAACAAAAAGACAAAGCATTTTTCCTGAAGGAAGACCTGGAGCTGTTGAGTTCTTCATTGACTGTTAGCTGCCTTACTTGCTGAACTGGTACATCTGCAGCATCTCACTGAGTGGATTAAACTCCACTACATCGTTCTACTTTCCGATCATGCCTCATTTCACGTGTGCTCAGCTGGCAGGTACAGTAAGTGGGAAAGCAGTGTATGAGAAAACAACAAAAGCTCTCTTTTTCCCAGACATCGCTGGACGTTTCCATTGGCAGAATTATTCATAGGTATCCACTTTTTCGTCACTTAAATAAGGGTTATTCTTATTTCACGAAAAATCTACAAACGCGGAAATCATAGAGGCGATTAGTGCTAATAAAATTGTTCCTTTGTACGCGCTTTCGTGACACATTTTTCAGGGGCTTACTGCTGTGATGGACGACCTTAAAGCCGTTTTCCCCACTTTTTTACAGAAGTTAGTAAATCGGGGTGGCTTTTCAGTTGAAGGTGACAGAATCGACTGGTATCTGAAGCGTCTCACTTTTGCTTCTAATTTTCCGTCCATCCTGAATTTGTCGGCTGCCCAAACTGAAGCACATCAAAAACAGATTAACCTATCTTTCGGTACTCGATGTTGCACCCGTTATCCAGCTTGTAAGCCGCAAACGACTGCCCATCGGTAATTGTGTGGGAAACGTCATCTGATTTATGTTAGTGTAGGAGATTTTGCCATTTCTTGCTCCCCACAGCAATACCGAATCCTACTTCAAAGTTTTATTAACCTGCTAGCGGAGTTTTCAAGTTTCCTATCCCTTGCCAATCGATGCACTCGCTGGATCGGTTTGCTTTTGCCCTTCCTTTTTCACTAATTGAGGCTCTCTCGCGGTTTAGACAACTGAGATTACATCTCACGGCCATTATTCCTTGACACGGCTTTCCGAATGGCGGTCTTGCCATGTTAGCGCACTTACATATTTGTCTATCCTGACGTCATCCTTTGAATTTGAAGCAAAATTTGCGTTGAGCGCGCAAACCTGCAAATACTGTCAATCGAAGCAATGATGCGCGTACCATGGAGTAATTGAGAAGAAACAGCGATCACGGAAACTACTGATTCCATGTCTCGACGTTTCAAAGCAAATAAATTTCTATTGTTTGAGATAATTTCAGGACGGCACCCCACAGTATTCTGAGGATATTTCCCATGCTGACATGCTGGTATGCTTCTATCTTCAGGTCAGTGTGCGCAGGCTGCACTGGCAGGGATGGGGTGATTGTTGTGATGGTGGCAAATGCCTTCTTCCCTCCTACATCAGCGGGCAGCCTCTGGATGAGGACGGCTATTGTTCTCGTCTACTTTGTCCGTATTTATTGTCCCACGCCCGTGTATCTCCTCCCTGTCACCTGTTTACACCTGTCCGCACATGCGCTTGTCGGTTGCTGCGCCAATGCCGGCATTTCTGTTCACATCTGGTTGGTGATCCCCCTCACGGATGTTCATTCGCGATCTGCGTTCAAGCCCGGCAGAAGATTTCGCTGTTCTGTGTTGTCCTCGGATTCCCCCTGCCAGCGTTTGTGTCCTATGTATGCTCATGCCCGCCCAAGTTTGACTTCTACCCCCTCCTGCCTGATTCCCTGTCCGCGGTTCCACTAAGTGAGCCACTTGCGTAGCGCATGATAAGCGGATGGAATGTCGGGCAAAACGGTGTGTCGTACTGCGAGCGCTTCTTTTACTGTTTTATCCTTTCCTCGTCCCAAGCCATCGGAGTCCCAGAAAATTAAGGCGTGTTCATAACCTACACACTGATTCGCCGTCGGCCAGAGCTTTTCCATCCTTCTCACTGCTTTTCAGTGCTCACTCTTGCTGGTCTGCATTTTTTTGCCAGTCTTCAAAACACTCCGCTTCATATTAGACGACCTCGTGATAAGAGAGCCTTAGGTCTCGTGTTCAGACATCTTCCTGTCGCTCCAGGCCTGTGGGTGGTGCCGATCCCTAGGGACTTTAAGAAATGAGCAATTGTGTGGATACGTTCTCAGTATGCAGTAGCGCCCGCCATAATTTCGACTTTGCTGTTGGCCTTGTAGTTTGCTTCGCTATCCGCTGAATTCTATAGAGCAGCGGGAGTACCCGTTGGAGGTGAACGTCAGCCGAAAATAACGAAGCTTGGCCACTTTTGTCGCCCGTCTCGTTTTAATGATTATCTAATCTCTTGGTTGTCGCTCTCTGTCTTATTTGTGAACCGGATGTATGTGAAAACGGAAATCAGGAGCCCAAGGAATTAGCAATCGATTTTTTGCTTGGGAGCAACGAAGGTATCGTTCACATACCGCCCCCAAACTATTGGTCCGTTGGTCGTGAACACCAATGCCTCTAAAGTGTGGAGAACAGCCCCAACGATGAAACGGAACAGTAGCAACTTCGCCAGAATACCTTCGATATGTCCGTTTTCATTAGATTTTCGTTTCTTAGGACTATTTTTTGCTGAATCGATATGCAAATCACTTCATCTTTCTTTTGAGTTTTATTCTAGCATTCAAAAACTTGTAATTTGGAGTTACGAAACCTACGTTCGGGTGCTTTAGATGCTGCTGCATTTTTGAAACTCAGACGCGGTCTGAGGATTTTTTGTTAATTTCCTAGGAAAATGACAATTCTCGAAATTAGTCTTCATTGGTTCCCCTATGACAGAAAGCTATATGTTTGCAATGCGTATTTTCAGCTATGGAGAATACCTGCGATGTCTAGGCAGAAAACAGATAGCCTTTAAAGACTGAAGGTGGCATGAACCGGAGCCCGAAACTTACCTCCTTCTTGAATATACAGAAGAAGAAACCGTTAGACTCATCCGAGGGCGGAAATCTGACCGCACTTGACGGTAGAACAACTGAGGGCTGTCCGCTATCCAGAGCATCCTTCGCTTCCGTAAAGATTTGCATAATGGGGAGGCGCATTACAAAGGCCGGAGCCGATGTGATCTTTTTGGGTGCAACTGCTGCCTCAGCCTCTCTGGCCAATGTCCGATTGCTGTATTCCATAGTTTTCTGAGCGAGGATAGTAGTTTCCTCATCGTGCACAGAATGACTGACGAAGGTCACTGTCCGCGCCTGGTTGACTAAAAAGACGAAAATTTGATCTAGTTTAACTGCAATTCCGTTGGAGTTGTTGTTTACCTGCGTGACATTTTCGTATCACCCACGTGTGATCTTCCACCCATCCAGAGTAAAAACCAGATCTTGGGTGACACGCGTAGAGGGCCGCTTAGCTCTGTCAGCCAAAACGGCCACGCCCGCGTTCGGGTGCCTCGGCTACGTCTTAACAACGGGGCAAGAGGGTTGGGGGGGAGGAGAATGTGCGGCAGATGTCGCGCAAGTCTGTCTAACGCGAAAGTCACTCCTGTGAAAATTCCGTGGGGTGCGCAGTGGACTTCGTCGCTTCAACGGTTAAACTGTTGTACTGCATCGGCTAAATACTCTGCTCTCGATGTATTCACCAGCCTGTTAAAGTCAATGGCCTTAGTACTTATACTGCGGTATATGATTTCATGTTCTTCCAAGTATGTTTTTCGATGCAAGATCGCCTTTTGTCAAATCGCCCCACTCGGAACTATTACTATCCTCAGTCGCAAAACATGCGAAGCACATCCCCTTCAAGTTACTTGACGCCGTTTTACTATTAACTGTTGGCCTAAGATGCCACCCAGTCACCCCTGCCTTCGCGTGGGCCCAACGTCTGACATAAAGGCTTTTTGCCATGGAATAACCATCTGATCCAACCTATTTGAGGTGTCTGGGTCCAGTGTTGCTCCCCTATCGGATGTCATGTATGGATAGATATATGCATGTCGGGAGAACGGCGGACTGTTTGCGGGGACACATCATATAGTTGCATGGCCACTCTCTGTTCGCTGCTGCGGTTGGATGGCCGTCGCGCGGACAATACACTGCCGATGGCACCCCACCAGAGGTACACCTAAAGCAAATGCCGACGTCAGGACGTCCGAAGGTGGACGCGGCGCTTTGTCTGGCAGTGCTAAACGGCCCATCCACGCGCGTTACACATGACCTGATCCCCACTTCACATGTACAAGGCTCTTTGTGCTCTCTTCCGTGCCCTAACCCATGTGGGATCCGAGCAGCCCACCCTCTTTGTGTGGAAACTTTATGTGTTGTGCGGGAAGTCAGATCGTGTGTGGCACACACAGACGGCCTGTTTAAATCTGTCAGCCACTGATCACATCAAGCAAACGCAGTTACCATTTCCAGAGGAATCCTCCGACTCAATGATAGGCTTGACTGTGACGTTTCCTTCGATGGTGTTCACTTCAAGAGAACTCATTACCCCACAAACTATCCGGACCTTAATATACTTGGCCTCGTCTGAATCGAGTAACCCAGTCTTCTGAAAGTGCCACTTAACCGTGTTCGCAGTAGTCCTCAATTATACTCGTGGAGTCCTGTCAAATTGCATTAGCCGGCTACAAAGCTAACGTCCACTTTAAGGAGAGATTTGCTTATGTTTTGCTGCATCAGGATGAAAGTCACTCTGTCGTCAACTTTATGCAAAACCTGTCTCCCGACCAAGACCACAATTACCTTATGCGACACTCACAATGGTCGATCAAAAACTTGAGCGTCTTCAGCGAGACAGTGTTCTCCAGCCAGCGAACTACTCCGCAAGGGTCATGTCAATTGATGCCGTCAGGAACGTCACCGACAAAATTCAAATCCATGCTGACTTCTCTACCGGTCTCAATGCTGCTCTGGACACGCACCAGTATCTTTTTACTAAGCCAAATGTTGGAACTTCTATCGTCAAACTGATTCTATCCAGTGCATACTTCCGATTCGGGATGCCGGGAGAATCCCGTGAACTTCTAACAATTAACATTTATCGTAGTTTGATCCAGTTCACCTCCTTATCATTTGGTTTTAAAACCGCCCGCTGTTTTCCAGTAAACCCTGAGCACCATGCTGAAGGGCACCGAAGAAGCCGCTTCCTATCTAGATGATATCATCACCATAGGTTCAAATTCAGATGACTTGTTGCAACGCCTTGTAACTGCATCCAGCCGGATTCAAGACTATGGCTCCGGTCTACGTCTGGACAAGTGAAATTTTTTTCATTCCTTTTGTGGAGTACCTCGGGTTCGTAATTAACTAAGACGACCGTCTTCCAGATCTAGCTAACATGACGCCATCAGACAGATGCCTCCACAAAAATTACAGCTTGCCTATGATCCTTCTTGGGCCTCTTGAGTCCCTTCTGCAACTATTCAGCAGATTTGGCTGTCCCAAAATTGGGGTGAGCAATAACGGGCTGGGGACAGTTCGCATCATCTGCCCTTGCGCGATTCTGCAAGCAGATCACTTGCGTTTGCCATCGCATGACCCTCAGTCCAACGGACAAGTTAAGTGATTCGTCGGTATTTTCTGGCGGACTGTCCAGAAGTCAACAGGGGGACTCCGGAAGTTCTCGAACTATTTTTGTTGAACTGTCGGGCAACCCCAAACCCTAATTTTTTAAACGGGGTCTCCCCAGCAGAGCTCCTGATGCAGAGGGAGCTTCGCACACCCTTCGAAGTTATTCATTCGACACAACCTGTGGAGGACAACGGGATGTAGCCGTGAAATATTTCATCCGACGTCGATGGAAAGGCTGATAAACTGACATCACAGAGCAAATCAACGGTTGTTTCATCTATTTGAGGGAGTGGCTGGCATATGACTATAAAGACAATCGGCAAGAGTGGAGGATTGGACGGACACACCAAAAATTTAGTGGTAGCGTCTACGAGATCCCGGTCAGATCAGACATTTGGATGCACCACACCAATCAGCTGAGATACACTAAATGCACTGACTTTCCATATCCAGGCCCGAATATATCGCAAAAAATTCTATTAGGCACATTCAATTTGCCAAAACCAAGGCAAGAAACCGCAGTCCCAGGGTTAGGACGATCAACTAAGCCGCTTAGACGACCGGGCCGAACACAAATGGTGTCACTGTAAGTGAGCCAGAAGATTAAATCGTAGCACTCAACTCAGAGTGGGAGTGTTGGGAAAGACCGTCCTAACCATCCACCCACACGTCGTGCATGGGTGGATATCACGCCTGCTACCCACACGATCTGGGTTTACCCAACCAGTCAGATTGGTAAGAGGTCCAACCGTTCAAGTGCTCTAACTGATTGGCCCAAGTTCAGTCCGACATTGGCCATTCCCCTATGCCCCTTTTCCCTCATTGTGTACGCTGTACAATACGGCAGTGCACTCTTCCTCTCTTGCCTCTGAGTTCTGATTTGGGAGATCGAACAAATAGAATTGTTGGACGGATCAATAGAGAGGCATGTGGCAAGTTCATAATATGTCCGGCGATGTTGGGACTTGATTGTGATTTATGATTTCACAGGTATAATGCTTACAGTCAGACTCCGAGACTGAGAATGGGCACAGCATTTCGACTAGTATCCAGTGGGATGGGAGTTTCGAGTTTATCATTCAAATCGCGAAAACAGCTTTCAAGTGCCTACCAAAACGGGCAATTATATGACAACTTCTCTTCAGGCGCTTGCAGGAAAGTCAGACAGGAGCTCTGTCGGGTGGGAGTGGGTGGTGTGTTTTTGAAACTCGTGGTTAACGGATATGGATTAGCAGCCGTCGTTTTACGTTCGGTGCGGAGGTTTAGAGGCGTTCGTGCAGACTCAGTTAGGCAGAGACCAGAGCGACAGCGCGTGATACTTCGTATATTAATACACTATGTCTAGACGAATTCTCCAACCTGTTCTTATTATTGGTCTGGATATCAAGCCAGTGCCTTACAAATTGCAGTGGTGGTCACTTTCAAGGGTTTCTGCAAAGACGAGATAGTGGGGGTTATGACAGCAAACAGATTTCCTATTTGGGTTAAAGCTGATCCCATGTCGTTATGCCGTATATCCAAGGTAAACGCGGGGGCAAGTTGTCCATGCGGTGCTGTAAATGATGTTAGTTCGTTGCTTTTTAGATATAGTGTCCTTTACTGGAAATAAGGTTGCGCTACGGAGGGACTGCGGCTTGCGAACGATTTATTTGTCCTGAGATCGCCTCAGAGGCCTGTTCCATGGAATGAAATGTCCGCCGCACCGCCTCTCTATTATGATTGTCTGCGACGTCTAAGACCGTTTTTGACAAAGCTGATCGGATAACCGTCGGACTGGACCGTTCGACAAAAGTAAGCCAGTGCTTTCTTATGTAGATCCTCGCTGCCGTAATGACAACAGACCCGATGCGGAAGAGTTCGAACATAGTTTTCTTTATTAGTTAGATGAGAGTTGCTTCGCTTTTTGAGATGGTCTCAACGTATATGCTTACTGTGATTGGTCCGACTGTGGTTTATCGTCCTCATCGCGAGAACATCTTTCAAGTGCCTGCCAAAATGGGCAGTTATATGGCAACTTCTCTCCAGGCGCTTGCAGGGAAGTCAGATAGAAACAACAAATCAAATACACAATGGACATATCTTTTTTGTGGTTACAAATAAACCTGGAATGTCATGAATGCGTCTCCAATTTCAGCCTGTTTGTTACTTAGCCGTCACAACTCGGACAGCAATCTTCCTAAGCAACCGACCATCGAAGGCCAGGTCGAAGTGAGAAGCACGCAAGATATGAATGCCGTGAACGGACGTCGCAAACACCCTAAATCAGCCATTGTGACCGCACTGCCAACCGGAATGCGAGGCGCGATCTGCTTCGTTTAGACCGCCGGATATGCCAGCATCAACACAACTAACTCGCCTTTCGCACAGCAAAACACCGTCAAC
>CACRXP010000018.1:2081046-2122514 GCA_902702965.1 Spirometra erinaceieuropaei | reverse complement strand
GCTGAAAGGAAGTTTTACGTTTTGTTCAGTAAGGCACAGGTTTGTCTAAGGACACTCTGAGGCAGTGTCGACGCATGATCTTTAGTACCTATTCAATGACTCCACCAATAAATCTACACATCCTTCATGCAATATGCATATGCATATGTATTTACTGCAACTTTTTAATTTCTCCAGAAATTAATCACTACCTTGAAGTAAATCAGTCCATTTGAGACCCATAGACTCAGACTGTAATTCGATATGAATATTGTTATGTTATAGCCATAACGCTTAGCTGGTGACCCGGTTTACAACTCTCGACAATCGAATGCCCAAGAGAGAACTCAACAGCAAGCGGTAAAGAACACGTGCCTATTGCTGAGCTCCTAATAGCAAAATCTGATGATAAAAAGGTAGAATGTCCAAGGGCGGCCTGCAATTGAACCAATCAGACCATGCCCTTGACCTGTTCGCATTTGGACTGGTCTGATAACTCATCTGAGTGGCTGGGCGCCACACCAATCCTGCCGATGACTGGCGCGGTCTCAACACGCTCACGCCGTGTGGGCGGATCGAGAGGACAGCATGTGCGCGCGTCGTTAGAGCGGCATGGGAGTCTGTTAGGACGGCCCCTCCTAACAAACACTTTGGTCGAAGTCCATCAGCCACAGCTGAATAATGTTTATAAACTGTCAACAGGCAGCCAGTAGTATATACAGAGGATACATGATGTACCATACCTGGCAGCATAGGTATATATATATAGTTATATCATAGGGGAGACGATATGGTCTGGGGGTAGATTGATACAGAATTCTTTCGGGCTTGTTCGCCTTCTCTCAGCCAATCGTAACCCTGACCAGCAGATGAGACAAGAAACACAAACATGCGCACACAGAGCTGGCGCAGCTGGGATATGAAAGTTGCGCAGTTATGCCGCCTTGGCTGATGGGCTTCAGTCCAAATATTCATATCCAATGTAAGTCAGAGTCTAGAAGTCCTGAATAGACCAAACTCCTCCAGGTTAGTGATTAACAGATGATGAAATTAATCATTAAGTTGGAGTAACCTAGTCCGAAGAAATTGAAAACCTGCAACAAACCTTAGGCAAAACTGATTTACTCCGAGTTAGAGGTTAATTTCCTAGGAAATCAAAAACGTGCAATTGTAAGACTAAAATGTCGGCAACGGGAGGGTGAAGGACACCACATAACCTTCGACAGACCGTGGATTGTATTATATGGGGTTTCATCTTGGCAGCCATTTGCAGGCCGTTGCAAACATTACAGCCAACAACGATTACTTCCCATGACCTTAAACCACTACTCAGGCTCCGCACATTCTTGAAAAATGCTTGTTATTTGTTTTTTAATTAGCGCGCTCATTTCCGTTGGCATTAGAAAGCGCACGATAAGACTTTCGACAGAAATCCAAACAATATCTATTTTTGGCATTTTATCAGCTTACCGTCTGAGGTGCTGCCCACCCGTAAAATCCCCATTACCACCATTTCCGTATGACACGATCCACAGTCTACCGACAATTAAGAGGGGTCCTTTACCCTACCGTTGCCAGAATATCTACCAAAAAGAATACGGGGAGCGCTCATGTGCCTAGTGAAGATTAAAAGTCCTCGTATCAGTGTCGTGCATCGGCAGAATGTCGGCTAAACACGTGTCTGGGTTTTTGAATAGTACGTGCGCTGCCAAGTATGGTATATCGTGCAGCATATATACACATATATGCAGAATGCTATTACCGACAAAGACCAGAGAGACTGGAATGGCCATTTCTGGCATACTAGCCGTCGTCAGCCAGTCATACCCAACTCCGAAGAGTGGAACACCCGAGGCCCGAATTCACGACCTGTTAGTTGGAAGTCCATCGCCTCTAACCACTGGACCACGAGCCTGTTGTCCTGTCGGTTTCGATAGGAAATATACAATGGTAGGGGACGCTCACCGATCGTTCTTACGGAACTCACTCGTTCCGTTGTGCCTTACGGGCTCTCTCTCGAGCCCAACCAGCAGTCGCACAGCGGCGCATGATATAGGCAGAATGCTATTACCGACAAAGTCTATATCATGCGCCGCTGTCATTTGCTGGTTGGGCTCGAAGGAGAGCCCGTAAGGCACAACGGAACGGGTGAGTTCCGTAAGAACGATCGGGAGTACAGTATAATACGTTTGCCATGTTCATTTCATACCACTCGGAGTACTACTTGTTTGTGGGATGGACATTACGTGGTTATTCAACAGTAGTTAATTGTCTTCGATTCAAATGTTCATTGAAATTTAGGGTCTGACCCTAAAAAGTCATGTCCCTGAGACCTACCTCCATGTCTTGCAATGAATAATTCCTGAAATTATTCGGTTCGCAGATGGCGAGTCACTGATGAACTTCGGTTCGATGAAGTGCTTATGACCCATCTGGTAAACCCCAGTGGTAGACTAGCCGTGCCAGGTGTGTCTGTTCGCATGTTTGTGTTTCCGGTCCCAGTTGGTAGTCAGGGATGTGGTTGGATGAGGCAGACAAGCCCGAAACAGTTCTGTATAAATTTACCCCCCCCCCCGGACCCTGTCGTCTCCCTTCTGATATATATATGCTGGTAAACGGGTCTCCCAAGAAATTCAATTGAAAATAAGTGAGATTCTTTGAGAAGAGAATAACCTTTAATGCGTAAATTTTGCGAGTCTGGTTTCCCAGCTTGTCGTCAGACTTTTGGGCCATGTACATATGTATATAAACCGAAAAGCAGGTATCGCAAATGATATAATCAGGAAGATGGAATTCTTTGAGAAACAGTTAACTTTATTGTGTAAATTTTCGAGACTGGTTCTCCAGCTCGTCTTCAGACAACGGGCGTTCAAAAACAATTAACTTCTAGACCGAGTCTGACAAAGGATTCTGTGATTGGTTAAAGTCTTCTTCTTGGGCTTGGTTGGGTTATTTTGAATCTGTCCTTGACGACTTTGTATGTGGCATCTGGATCGATATGCCGCTTGATGCACGCCTTATCTGAGTGCATTGCCTCCAGGAATTCGCGGCTTTTCCTTATTGGACAGGCGCCAACAATACGAGTGTTTTCCCATGCAAATATGTGCTCAGTGTCCCGTGTGTGCATGGTCACCTGGGATAGATTGTCGCGTCTCTTTGCCGCTAATGATGTTCATGTATACGGGTTGGGGCAGATTACCCAGTTTGGCCACAATGGACAGCATCACAACTAGAACATGGGATGTTGTAGACAACACCTTTTCTTTCGAGGTAGCCAACCCTGTCCTTAGGGTGTACAAGCTGTGTGCGTAAGGTAGTTGCCGACTTGTGTGCTACGTGTATCTGGCACTTTTTAAATTGGTTTTCGACTAGTTCAGATACATTTTTCACGTATGGGAGAGTTAGCCGGGTGGTTGGTTTTGGAGCTTGAGCGGCCGTAGCATCCGAAATACCTTTTCCTTTGAATTGCTGCTGTCTCATGCACTGACGTATAGTCCTGAGGGTACCCATTTTGGGAGAACAGTTGGTAGAGGTGTTGCATTTCTGCCCGATAATTTGCTTCATCAGAGCAGTGGGTTTTGGCTCGATTCAGAAGGCTGTAGACTATACCCCGTTTGTTAGAGACAGGGTAGTTACTCCCGAAGTGTAGGATGACCTCTGAATACGCCTCTTTGCGATAAACTGATGTATGAAGTGATCCATCGGTTTTTCGACGTACTAGCACATCCAGGAATGAGAGTTGTCCATCAACCTCTGTTTCGAAAGTAAACGTGATTCCTAGAAATAGAGTTATTGTTGGTATGGAGCAGATTCAACTGATCTTTCTTGACGATGACAAAAGTGTCATCTACATATCGCAGCCAAAGTTTTGGGTTGACTGTGAGAAGGGCTATGCCTTCTGATTTCTTAACCTGCCGTGTAGGTCGTCTCTCATGAGCCAGCTCTGTGCAGATGATGGGACACTACGCCTTCAGGCTCGGAAAATACAGCACATAGACCTCCAACTCCGATGTAGGAGTTGGTCAGTGGCAGACACAAGAGTTCCAAGCGCTGGCACGGACACTGGACGGGACCTCACTGCCTCGGCCAAAACACAAAATCTGTCCAGTATCGGTCGCACACTGTCCGTTGACCGTAACTTGTCCAGATTTTATACTGGAGACTGCTGTCCTCTGTCTTCTGGAGCTTAGAAGGGTGCAATTTTACTTTGAGCGCGTACAACATATTTTTTCTTTACCCGAAACTGCTGGAGAAAAAGAGGATGCCAGAATAATAATGCACCCAACTCTTTACCGAATTAACATCGGGGGACGATGACTGTGGGCAATTAATATGCGTATGCGAGAAAATGTCAACAAAACTATTCCCAACAGGAAGAAACTCTCCCAGAAGACGTTGGGGAACTCCGTATTTCAGGCACCTCCATCACAGCTACAACCTAATAACGTGCTCTATTTACTGAACCATCTGTTAGTTCAGGCCTGCTGTCACCTGCTGACTCATTTTGATCCATGGAGGCCCGTCTATTAAAGGTGCTTCTTAGGTCTTAGCAAGGCGCTGACGTCAAAGAGGTTGGCAAACAGCAACTTTTAAAAGAACACGAACACTTTGAGCCGGCTTTCGTGAGAAATTTGGGATCCTCGTCCTCTTTAGCTTGTCTGCTGACGCGTATCTGTGGCACGGGTTGCACTGTAGGAAATTTGTTGGCGAGAAGGCCCTCCAAGTGGACTCCCCACCAGGGGCTTGTTGTGTTAGCAATCAATACCTCTTCTCCAGCACCGACATGGGATAGAACAGCATGAAGAACCACCAGGTGACTTCGGTCCTGCCAAAGAAAAAAGCTGAATCTTATTTGGCTAAAGTCACCAGACAACTAGAAATGCTCTACAAATATATAAACACTTTCTAAATCACGACAAAAGGAAGCTCTTCGTGTAGGACACAAGATGGGAAAGTAAGTTTAATGTTATGTGGATTATTATTCCGTTTGCGTTGGGTGAAAAACTATATTCAGGGTTAGCGTTGCCTTTGAATTAATATTGCTATCATCATACGCGACGAACCGTCTACGTAATTTACGATATCATCTGGAAAACAGCTGTTTCCTGGATGAACCGCTCAAATGGCTGAATCAGGCAGAAATCTAAAGACGTCGATTTCTACAGCATGGTATATGTCAATAAGTTGGGAGAGCATTAATAGTGAAAGGAAAATAAAGTGCGACGTACTTGCATCTAATAGTTATTCTGGTGAATTTAAATGATTCGCTTGACCCAATTATGAAAACCTTGGCGGCCTCGACGGGATTTAGGCCCATAAAAGAAAGGTCATGGCTTGAGTATGGGCTGGACGAGTAACTTGACTCCAGTGGGGCTTAAACTCACAGCTTTAGGTAGGGCTGCCTTAGCGGAGGTGGTCAGAGCCTTGGTTGTGCCCAAGCCTTGTCCGTGCTCTCGTGAATTTGAATCCCACCAAAGTCACCGAGTCTCACACACGTGGGTCAAATAAAGTACTTGCATTTGTCAAAAGGTCATAACCCGACATTTAGGGCGACAGTTTGAATAAGAGTGATCTCGGTACTTTTGTGTGATTTCTCTCAGAGGAAAAATATTTCGACTGAAAAAATAACTCAACACTCCCTAGAAGTGGTTCAAAAATCTGCGCAACATTCGCGATTACTAACCACTTGTTGCAATGCGACAGTATACGAGGGTTCCACAGCAGAGCTTTAAGTCAAAATGGAATTGTCCCGTCAGGTTTAATCCTCTTATGCCCAACCGACTCCACTTGATATTCCTGCTCGTAAATAAACAAGCGGTGAGACAGCGACTTTATTTTACGGCGTGGCATAAGCCTCAGTGATTAGGAAATCGGTGTTGAATCCGAGGTTATCGAAATTCGGAACTGGAATGCTGCTGGCTGACAGCAACCAATTAGGCAAAAATGATCACTTTAGTCTCACTTTCTTCGTCGGCGATGTTTATCGATCATCGTTTCTTGTTGCTGTCAATGGCTTCTTTGTCGGCATCGTTTCAAAACGCAACTATTTAAAAATCAACCTCATAAAAGAAGGCAACTAACCTGAATAACCAGATTCTTGTCTCGCACTATTTGCGACTCAGCGAGTGTCGCCCGGTCGGCATTGTTGAAGACGAAGACGTCTGAACAGTATTCGTCCGTTGTATACTCAGATTGCCTGGGCAGTCGACCGTTAACTTTTTGAAAGTTATTATTTTTCAGCCAAGTCGTTACTACTTCTTGCCTGCAAGGAAATTTTCACTGGTTAAAAATGCCGCTTCCGGAAAAGGTGCTATTGGTCGATGTGCCTGTGTGTACACTTTTGAAGGCGGGTTGATTTGGAGCTTTAGTGCGAAATATCCGGTTTTCTCACAAACTGGTCAAAGTGGCCACAAAAATATTGTAACTTCATTCAAGATAGCACAAATTTTCTTAACTTTTGGCAAAGGGTAGCTTTGGCAGCCGTACACTGCGTCAGCTTTTCTCCGTAAGGTGTCAATAGTGGTTTACCGGTTTCAGCACATGCAGCTGTTTTCTGCTTACTAAAATTAGTGCTATGTTGGTAGTACAGATTTGACTAGACTATGAACACTATCCTTTTGACGTGTATTTTTTGTCAACGAGATGATTTTTGGAGGACGGATGATGATACATAGGATGCTTTAACTGGTGGTTTCATCGATATCAGCCGGCCTGTACTTCATTCTTGACAGGCCGGTCGCTAACACAGCACCATCACTATCGTCGTCAAGTGGTATGTTAAACCACCAGTCAAAAAGACTTTCAAGCCTGATGTGTGGGTTTGGTTATGGACGCTGGAAGTCATTCTCGTTAATCAGAGACGTTTCACAATGGGCATCTACATACTCCTTTGTTCTTCATCCCACACTGCCTCCTCTTCACAACGAAGACAACGTGTTGGACATGAAACACTGCCTCTTGATGGTAGAAAATCCACTTTCGTACCAATTAAGGACAAATGTATTTCCTAGAAGTGTTTATTCTGACAGCCATTTGACTCTAATTAGTCGATCTTTTAGACTGAATCGTCGTATTTAACCGTCCAGTGACAAGTCCTGAGGACAGGGTGTCAAAAATTCCACCACAGTAAGTTATCTCCAGTAGTGGGGGCGGTGGGGGAGGGGATAAATTAGTTGTAACGAAAATGGCCTGGCTGGGGTCCTTCCTAGCAAACAAGACGTGCAGCAGTATGCGACATGAATCAGGTGTGCCTGGATTTCGTGCTTACTTTCCGAGCAGTTGGTTGTACCAGGCGTAGATAGGCATGACATCTGCGTGGTTTTCAGCCTCTCGCCACTCTTGAGGAAGGAGAAGCCGCAACGAACCAACCTGTTCTTTGACACGTATACGGGCTACAGAGGCTGCAAAGTGGACTGACACGGCCATAATGGCTTTCTCAATTTCCTAAAGGCACAAAATAGGGAATTGGAGTCTTAGTAGAGGCCTAGGCAGGGAAATACTAATCAGTCTCATTTCCCATGGGAGATAGGACTCATACAGTACTACGTAATATGCGTAATTGATCGGCCTGCTTAGTGTTAACCGATTTCAGACCATTCTTTAATAACTCCACTTTTTAGACTTTGTTGCACAATTAATGTGGGGATTTCTGCCTTCGTTTTCATTCTGATGAAGTCTTCTGTCAACAAAGCATGTTAACTTTGACTTCAGAAATGCTGGCTTGCTTTGTCGCAAATTATTTTAGGTTTTCGAGCAAAGTCGTCGAAAACGGACTTGTCAAGATAGTCCCCATATTTTATGCAACTGTTCCACTCAACTGCAGCCAACTTCTTCTAGTTGACCCTGACTTCACGCCTGCCAACTTATCAGTAGTTTGTGTTTTGCGCGTTGACTAGTTTTACTGTACTCTCAATAATAATACATGTGTTGGTAGAATGATGAAACAAATATATGTATACAATGGGTTGAGTAGTGTGCACATGCGTAGCAGTGGTTGAATACCGGCTCGATATCTCGGCGTTCAAATGAGTTCGTTGGCGGCATCTTCGGTGGCTATTTTTCTCAGGGCAACCCATGGATTTTTGCTAAAGTGGATGCTTTTGGTACAAGTGAATATTGCCTCATTTGCCTAGCAATCTTCATTCCAACAATAAAAGTCATATCACATGTAACTCTCTCTATTCCGGAAATTTAGAATCCCATCTGGTTTAGAAAGGGTTTGATCATGAAGATACGTCTTTTTGACCCCGAGTCCACGGCATGTGACAGCTGTTGTGGCCCTTGGTTAGTTGCACTACAGATTTCACTTCTCCTAGACTGTGAGCCTCACTGACAAGCCATCTACCTGCTACCCCATGGTCGACATAACGACATGTTTTCAAAGTTTTGCCTGAAATCCAATGGTCAGAGAATATTCCTAAAGTGGGAATAGCGAACCTGAAACATCTCAGTGGTGGGTGGGTACACGTAGACTCTACCGGCATATTTGGCTGGTCTCTCTTCATTTTCCGGTGGTGGCAGGAGTTCAATGTCCGCGGCCGATTTCGTGCGGCGCTGATAGTTTCTGGAGGTGTAGTCAAAAAGTGTGACCAAGACCAGGAATTCCTCCTCTTTATAGTCAGGGTATTCGCTGTAAAAACTGACCTCGTCCAGAATTTTATCCAATATATTGTAATCTGCGGTAGAGGAAATGAACAACAGAAGTTCGCTCTGAAATTGTCTCTTATGTCAACTGTCCCCAACATAAAAAGAATGATTGAGAGAGGTGTAATGATAAAGACAGGAAAACCGCGACAGTTCTGACTTATTTACCCACATCGTAGCGCATTAGGCGCTGTCTCTTGCGCGTGACAGGCCAATGGTCGAGCCCACGTACCCGAGATCATAACTCCTGGACGTTACTCAACCACCCTCAAGCTTACAAGGTTTACCTAGTGCTTGTCATTATGCTGCCTGGGCTGGATGTTAAGACAGAATCATAAAGACCGGAGGTGGGAGAGGGCGCGGGCGAATGACGCGGAGTGAAGCCACGCCCTGGCGTACCACTACACCCTCTGATCCGCGCATTATGAACCAGATTTCCACATAATAATAACAGGAGGATGACTCGGATCCCACCCTAAGGAGGTACTGCGGTATAGCTCTCTGTCTTGTGAGGAGTCCCGAGTTATTCCGTCAGCTAGCAGTCTTCAAAGCCGTGGTAGTTTGGAAGCTCATCAGATTGTAAATAGTGGTGAAATGAGCTAAGACAATCGACTCCACTTTGCCAACTCTCGTCCGTGCACCAGGCGATTGTCCGAACCAGTTAACCAACTGAAGCTCAGATTGGGCGCAGTGGCTGACAGACCTAAAAGCAGCTCGTCTGCACATGCGTTACATGATTTTGCCCGCTTATAATGTATGCAGCATAGTCTACATTCATTGCAAAATTTAGTGAACCGTGTATGAAATCTTCTTGATTGCGTATAGAAATGGATGATTTTCCTTATATAGAAAGTATACAGCATGTCGTTCGGTGAGCTTTTGCGCAGTGCAACTGTGGGTGGGATTAAAATTTGTTCGGAAATTGAGCAAGTTTCTTTAAATGTAAAATTCCCTTTCTTCAAGTATAAAATTTGAAAACATTATTTGCTATCAAATGAGTACAAAAAGGGTACTTATGTGCTTTATATAAGAGATAATTATGTACTGGACGATGGGCATCACTCGTGTCGTTTCTGCAAGCGGTCGGAAAGAAGCTCTCTTGGAAGGCGGCATCCTAGAGTGATTGAGATATCTAGGGATTTTGCCGTACAATAATCAATATTATGAACACATGTAAGAAATCCTTCCTAACTGAGATAGTTTCAAAATTTTGAATAATGTTCCACGGATACAGTTTGTGACCGATTTCATGAAATGTTGGCTGAAATTCTAAAATGAGTTTTCCATTAGGAAGGATTCCTTAGGCGGGGTTGTAATACTGATTATCTTGCAGCATAACCCTATAATATTTCGGTCTTGGCAAGATGCCAGCTTTTGAATTCACCGCATTTTAATCTCCTGTAGAAACCGGACTCGGTAAAAATGACTACTTTATTAGCAAGCATTTTTCACTTTGATTTTCGTCGGTCTTGTAAATTCAAATATATTTTGTAGAAAACATAGACAAAAATATTATCACTATGCTTAGGCAGACTCTCTGACCGAATGGCATTTGACGTGTTGAAAACGGAGAGCTACGATAACCGTTATGGCTGATGCACAAGACGCAGCCGTAAATAGCAGGATTCGCCATGTCTGGCTGAAGGCCGCTCACTGGATTGAATAGGGAAAGAACAGAGAATAGGGAGGGGTTGGTGCCCGTGTCGGGCGACAGCAATCTCCGGCAGCCTGTATGCGCCGAGAAGAAAACCGACCGAAAGCCACATCATTGAATTATCTAGGGAAGTGGGATACGGAAGGGGGAGGGAAAGACGTTATCGACAATGGAACCCCAGCAACGAACGGAGACATGTTGGCGACCAGGCACACTGTCCCAGCAGGAAGAGCATCAGTGCACCTTGTTAAATTGTATCAAGCTACCTAAACAAAATAAGTAGGCATTCTAAGGTACCAGTGGATGTAAACAGGGGATGCAAACAATCATATTCCACCAAGTCTGCCTTTGCAAGTACCAGCCTGCCGTCTTCAAGCTCGGACTACGGGGAGATGACCAAGTTTCAATATAATTAGGGAGTAGTTAATAGCATTGTCTGAACACTCGGTAAACACACACAGTTTACCTGTTTGTCCGCCATTCGCTGTTTGGCTGTTACTTTCAGCATGTGCACAAGGAGTTCTAAGCGCTACCGATACGACTGTTCCCATCTTGTCTATATGTACAATAATACCCACTTCAGTTAAACGCCAACCGGTATTTGGCAATACTGTGCCTCTTGAACTGAAAATAGCTCGATATAATGCAAACAATTATTTTTCACCCAAAACTCAGTACCTAACTTCAGTAGACATTTCTCGAAATCAAATGTTCAAAAATATGAAGTATGTTATGGGGATTTCAACAGTTTTCGAAACATCCTCCGCATTTTAGTTTCCAGGCCACTTGGCATGCTTTGCCCCAAAAAATAGTTTGGTAAATGAAAGTACTTGTACGCTGTCGTTTATACCGTAGGTCACGGAGCTCATGAAATGGCGTACTGTTATTTTTGTTAGTTAGACTAATTCGAAGTGTAGAAGCCTTTTGCCGAAGAACTCCTTTCAATTCTGTCCTGCTAAAGGAAAGCAGAGCAATTTTAGGCAAAATTGGAGGTTTCCTGGCATCCAAGTAATTTCTATGTTGCTGAACATCGCAGACTAAAATCACTTGTTTATGCGCGTTCACCTGTAAAAGAGCAGTAATATAAACATGAAAACTAGCAAAAAGCCAGGACTTCAGTTCTATCAAACCCCCTTTGCACTAATCGAAATAAATTGATATAAATCAAGAAAACATGCTTAAATGCATCAAAAGCTGCATTTTGCCTAATAATTGTACAGACCATTCAAAAATGGACAAAGAACAAAGAGAAAATACTCGCAATCGAGTAATTTCCTTTCGCGAGTGAGTTTGTCGTGCGTGACTGCAAACAGTCGCAATATTTGCGCACCATACCATGGTGTAGGAATTTGTCCGATATTATGCCACAAACTTGAACTCAGCCAAACCGATCAATATGAACTTTTTAGATTTAAGTCCATTTGAGGATTTCTTCAGCTTTTCGTGAAGTGGAGACTTAGAAGCTTATATTTCGATGGCAGATATGAAAGGTTGCGTCTACGTCGGCGCAGCGTCATGTCCGACGTTCGTTTCCCTCCATGACGTGGTGATTCACCGAGCTCATATTTTTATGAACTAGGTCCTAATGCAGTAGGCCTTCGTCAGGCAAGTGAACGATGAGACTCTGTCAACTGAACTCTTGCAAGCTAATAGACTGGACTGTCGAACTCGTTTGCGAATGCCTACAAAGAAATTGGCATCCAACTTCCGCACTACTGATATCTTTTTGCAGGCTCGTGGGCCCTATTTTATTAAACAGTGCGTACATACGTTCGAATCTTGCCTGTCAACGTCTCAATCTATAAACTTTACTAATGGAAGACAGTCCTTTTAGAGTTTACTCTCGACCATCCCGCAAAATTTCATCAGTTACAGTTGTGGCAGGAGCTAATGAAGAGTGCGATACGTCTGCTAATTCCCGCATACAGTTTATTGCTTTTCAACAGTTTGACGACAATTACATTCTCTGGAACTTTAAATATTCGCTTTTCCATAATATCTATCCAAATATCAGGCACGGTTCCAGGCCAGGTAAGTCATAACAAACTCCGTTCGAGCCCATAAATGAAAACGCGTGACTCCTACAGACATCACTGCGCTGTACAGCGACTCTTTCCTGGTAACCGCAGGGCTCAAAAAGGAGGTCATATTGCCAGTGACTAGAACGTCAGTTAGTATTCTACCGAGTAACAACAAGAGAAATTTATCTGGACCGCCCTCCAGTGGGCTGTCAACACCGCCGCTGAGAAGTGGTTTTGAGCGTCATTAGCAGTTATTGGACTTTCCTAGCTCGTGAGAAGAGGGGAATCAGGCGTCTTTAAAAAAAATATAAAGGCAGTTTTCTTGTATCCCTGGCAAGGACCTGGGTACTTCCACTCACTATTTAATACTGCTGTATAGAGTTTGATTATGACTGAAAAAGACCGTTGGCAACCTTCAATGAGGGAAAGAACCCAACGAACAAGTTTATCAAGAGCCAGTCTGGGGTGTGAAACAATGTTTCGCAAAACCCATCACGTCTGAAACTGAGTACTCAATTCGCTGTTTCATAAAGAAACGTTAGTTAACAAATCCATAGATCTGATCATAACTCGATTTGTTCCTCTTTCGCTTTTGTTTTTGCTACCAACACTTGGCACAGGGTGATGCCATGCCGGATCATAGATAGTATTAACACCCAATTGGCATCGTTGGGGATTTCACAGCAGGCTTTGTCTGTCATTTACTTCTTCTTTACCTGATAGAAACAACTCGTGTCAAATATCATTCAATAGCAAAAGGATGATAGCGCCGCACAACGCAAATATCCGTGCATTATTTGAGGTGCGACCTGTCAGATGTAAAAACCCGGTGATCCCTTTCTACGCGAGCGAGTTTCTTGACGTCTTAAAAGGTGGGTAAGACTCGTAAACGTGGTCCTGCTAGGAAGTGAGGACGCCCAGACGCGTCCAATACGGGAACCATGATAAAAGAAGTTGTACGGGTGGAGCTGCGGGAAAACAGTGAAGAATATGCGAAAACCAAGGGGAAACTGGCATTATAGGTAAATATGTTAGTTTGCTTCAGCGGATAATAAAATCTCAGCGTAGGCCGTTTGCAATGCAAAAATTCATTGCAGGTAAACAGTAAAACTAATTCCACGGAGAATAGGAGTGATAAGTCTATCAAGGTCATCGAAACTGAACTTCCCAGGCAGACGTAAGCCGTAGATGAAAGTCGTAGGAAGTGGGTGCTGAATGACTCCCTAACTCTAACGCCAACCTTAAACCCTAACACTAACTCTAACCCCTATCCCTAGCCCTAAAGCCGAACCCTTTTTCCAACCGTAAAGCCCGACAACTATTCCTAACGGTGAAACTCGGCCGCTAAGGTAATTGTGAATCAAGATCGCAGCAGTCCACGAAGTAGCTCCAATTGCAAGAACCCGCAAGTAGTACCACGCCTACTGAACTCAATAATAATACGAAAGTGATAAGTTGTTGGCCAAGTAGGACCGCGTTTCCGAGCTCTACCAAAAATGGATATTGACACCAACAACACTGCAGCGGTCGGTAAATTATATGCCGTCCAGGTGCACCATTATGCATCGTCGTAATGTATAGACAGCAGTGAGAGTCTCGCCATGTTGATATGTCGAACTGCTTGGAGTAGAACAGAGAACAGAGTAGAGCTACGCACTCTGCCCTAATCATTGTGTTTGTACACAAGGAATGAACTAGTCTGTCCTTCAAAACGGTAGCGCTTTCCCAGGATCCTCTTGGTGATAAAATATTTACCTCCATTCAAGAGACATGCGGAGCGATAGAAGTAATTATTCTTGCTATGGACAATTTTAAAATTTTGATTGCATTGGAAGAGAGGCATGTTTTATCAGCATCTGGGGGGCAAATTTAGCGCGTCAGTCCCTGACTGGTCAAGGGTGGTCTTTCCCGATTTTCCGAAATGCTGACGATCCGAAGTTTATTGATGCAATATGAGATGTGCCTCTTCATAGTTAAGCATGTCAGCAACTGCAATATCGTCAAGACAGAAACTTACATTTCATAGCATTAAATGCTAAATTCCAAGCAAGTCTCTTTTCGGTTGAATCGGCGTATGAAACTCTTAAGATCGGTGGTTTCGTCAGAGCAACACTTGGGCCTTTATCCTGAAAGTAGAAACGAACAAAGTTAAAAACATCACAAAACTAACCACCGTCAGTTCACTAATAAGTTGCTAATTATTGCACTCCTTAGCAGGGTTAAAGTCCTCCGTCGGGCAGGTAATAATCGATCCAAATTTCTGTTTCATCAAAAGCGAACCCACAAAAGCGTCCGAGTGTCGTGGGTTTAGGTGTCGTGCGATACACACCGAGCCGGAGGTTTCAGTCCAACACGCACTGACTCTGCAGACATAATTTCCGTCTTGATGTATTGGATTAATATTCTTCTCGAAGAAGACGTTGGCAAGGGCAGCCGACCTCGCATCCATCCCAGTGACAGCTTATTTGCTAGGAAGCTTGCCGTGTGATGAAGCCAGAACCAAGATCAGTTTGCATCACTGGGCGATTTCTTGCCCCTTTGATTGCTCAGCAGCGCTCAAATGGACCGATCGAGATGTCATTTTAAAGGTTGCAGAAACTAATACGACGTCCTGAGATGGTTGACCTTCATTCAAACATACCGTTGACTCTCAAGACCAACAACTATGTAATGGGCTGAATGTAATGACTCAACAGTGCTAACTTTTAAAAGGCTATTTCATACCAACGGTCCTATATGGATGGGGAATGAACGCGGTTATGCCTCAGCTAGTCCACGACTAGGAGGACGTTCAAATACGGAATGAGCGCTTTTCACAAGGCCTAAACTTCATCGATAGCGCTATCCTGTTTGGAAACCGCTTCAAGAAAACAAAATCCACCGTCCACCACCTGGTTGCCACTGAATGTTTATAGTACTTTCTTCAGTAGCTGTGGACCTAAAAAGAAGGGTATAACTCTGCTGCACAACAAGTAAACGGCGTGTGAGGGGCTCTAGTTTAGGTACTGATTATTTACATTCTCTCACCCATTCTGCCAGCAATACAGGGCCACTGGGAATAAAATAATCTTTTATAATCCACGAGCGGCATATTATGTAGTTTCCGGATATACCTTCGGTCATACTGTGAGACTCAACCACAAACAATCCGAGAATTAAAACTAATTTGTCTGAAATAAATCTTTTAGCTGCGTAGTGATCGTCCCCATAAAGTACTGCGGCTGCCATTAGGTATCCTGAATAGTTCGGTGAAGGCCACTCCCATGTAAGTTAATAACTTATCAGGTCGGATCACATTTCGTAGCCGTACCTGCAGTTGACAAGCCCCAGCCTAACCCTCAACCCTTACCCCTAACCACAACTCTTCGCCCCTAACCATAACCCCAAACTTTAACCCCTAACCTCTAATCCCAACCCCTAACAGGTACGACTACGAAGTAAGATCTTGCCAACTATCATCTCCAAGGAGAGGGACACTCACGTGATTACGGTCAGATATAGGTAGCCTAGTATCGCGGTCCCTATCTCTTCCTATTGCTAACAAGCTCCAGTTATTTTCTAGACAACCGACTCCGTCCCATTCCACTAACTGAACAAACTAAACGTCCAAACCCGACTATACTTATCCGTAAAGCCGGTAGTACGTGGGGTCATTGCAAGCGCTGTTTCAAGAACGAGGTTATAACACCAGGTGTTACCCTTCCATGTTATTGACTTTTTGAGATTTGATTGTGGCTTGAATGCATTTTCCGTTGGTTTCAACTCGGAAATATTGCAATGGGTCGGCCTCACTCAAGCTTCATGAGCCCAGGCAACCTGTAGATGAAATTGGGTGTAGCATCTAAGAACGCATTTCGCCTGTCCATACGCTTGTAACAGTCCCGAAGGCTCCATTCCATAACCGGACTGCGCTATCTTCCCAAAAAGTTCTTCCGTCACAATCCAGGCCCCGTTCTAGCTTGGACACCGTAGCGATTACAGAGTTACGAATTATATTAAAAATATCCACGAGAGCACGCGTACGCGAACCTATTTTCGGTGCTCGACTGTCGTTGCGCGCGTCAGCACTGAGATCTCGCGATACGCAAACCAAATGCTACAGAATAATTCGTTAACGACATCCGAGCTTCACCGACAGCTTTTACACCAGTCGCTCTCAGCACCAGAGATCTCACTCTTGACGAAGAGCCTATCTTTGCGACCTGGTCATCAGCGTGTACTCCACTTTTAGATACTCACTATGTGAAATAACAGTGGACTATGGAAGTTGCTGAGCGGTCTTTCAGTTAACAGTGGGGCCTCTCTCATGCATCCTCCCGGAAGGGTGGCGCTAGGAACCAGTGAAGAGGCCGTCAGCCCTCAGTATCCACATAAAGTCCATTTTATAGTTGTCGATAATGGGAACTATTCTGGCAAGTACACAGTTTTATCTGATACAATGATATCAAGTAAAGGTCCCTTGTCATTTTTTAGTTTCAAATGCTACGGTAGGTAGTATTGATTTGTCACGCATGGTTGACAGCAATGCAAAGTGCTTGATTCTATCAGAGGACTCGTTTCTTCACGTCCATCAAACAAAAGGCTTTCTGGAAAGGTAAGTATGCACCCTGTTGACCGGGAGAGAATACTCTCTCCATACCTCCTGGGGTTTTATGCAATGCTTCTTCGGCAATCTGAATGACCTAGTTATCGCCCAAGTTCTCATTCTGTCTGTCACAGCAAGAAGGTAACGATTTCAGCTGTTAGCTTCAGAGTGTATAAGTAGTTTTCAACGCCCTTAATAAGGCCGAAATCATCGCAAATCATCCGCGACGCCGGTCTAGAAAAAATCTAACAAAAGTTGATGATGCTTGCAACTCACATCTATTGAGGTCTCCTAGGCTAGAAGTTGCCCAATTTCCCCTCTTATTACGAGAAATCCACTAACACTATGCCCATATTATGAACTCACCTACTAATCTTGCCAAAAAGAGTGAAGTTTTAGTGGACACTTGTTTTTTCTAATATAAATTAATGTGAGACGAATTTTAAAAAATTGCAAAACACTGGTCTTGACTGACTCAAGTTTATTGATATGAATGGAAATCTTGAGAATGACAGTAGTAAGAGCACTAGATACGCTGCATTTGGATTTTACTGTGCTTATCGTCCGGGTTACCAGCATACTATTGTGAATTTCCTATGATAGAAACCATATCGCAACTAAAATTTGTGTTTATCATGTATGGACGCTACTATTAGCGTGATGTCACCTTAGAACAAGCAGATTCGCCCAAGGACGTTAGCCAAAAAGGAGTATCTTCATATCGTACCTCTTCTGCATACGAAGTTAATCACTTCTGGTCCTCTGAGAGCACGCTAACTCCAATGGTATGTGTTTCCTAACAGCCTTCTGGACAAGTTATTGAGGAGATGGGTGGATGTGGCTATCTCTATCCAAGCGATCGGCAGTAACAGAACAAGATGGTACTCAGTTAAAGCACAGAGTAGTCCACAAAGCAGACCGGGGCTTTCAGTGGGAACATAAGCAGTCTAGGCTGAAGCCCAGCGTTTAGAAATTTATCAGATACTGAAGTTTGCGCACCCGATTCAAGCTGCCAAGCCAGCTAAATTTAGTCTTACTTCAACCCATCCCATCGTTTGACGAAAGCCTTCTTTCCTAGAACAGCAAATAACAGGTTTTCGATTCAGTGAGCCAGTTTTGTGGATAGCTCTCCCTTTCTCATAACTGCTTTTCACATTTAGAAATCTACTTCCAGCGTAACCACATGCAGAGTCAGTAATTAAGACACAAGTCATTTAGCCGCTAGCCGTAAGGTAATCAGCTATGGGCAACGGTAGAGTGAAGGACCCCAATTAGCTGTCCGTATTCTATAGATCGTATCATCCGGGCATGGCGGCAATAGGCGTTTTACGGGTGGGCAGCATGCCAGACAGTAAGACGACGGGATGTACGAGGGCACAGAAGACAACCAGGGACAAAAAATGATACTTTGGAGTAAAATGATGTGCTCAGATACGGTATCCAGCTGGATTTTCCATGGTGCTCTTTCTCAAAAGAGTGCCCGACTGTCAAACAACTGAACTTATTCCACGGCAGACATTCCCGCTATCCCTCAACTCATGCTTAGTTGATCTCTTTTTTGTTTCTCCACTCTTGGGAATAAGTTTCAGTCGTCGTTTCTTGAGTAGGTTTCGCAAATACATATATCGGCACACGATCCACAGTCTACCGACAGCTAACTGGAGTTCTTCACCCTACCATTGCCCAGCTATGAACCATACGCACGAGAAAGGGATACTCCGGTGGCTATGTCTCTACTGATGTACTTTACCAATTTTATTCAAAATGTCGGAATAAAATTTGAAGAAATTCAGCGCGCCACTGGCTCTCCCTCTCATTATAGATACTAGTGGTTTCACCCCCACTGGTCTGTCATACAGGATAGAAACAGACTTTTGTGGCATGTCTGCGCATTAAATGTTAAATTTAATAACTCGCACCTCAGAGACATCGGCAGGCGCAGCGGGTGCACTTTCGGCCGGAGCGCCCTCCTGAGCGCCCTCAGCCGGGGGCTCCGCCCCCTCTCCGCCCTCTGTCGCCGGTGCCGCATCCTCTCCCGGCGCCTCAGTGGGTGGCGCTTCAGCTGCTGGCGGCTCACCGTCGGCGGGCGGTTGGTCGTCCGTGGCCGGAGGTGGGGCGTCTGCAGGGACCGAGGCCTCGCCCTCAGCGGGGACTGGCTCATCGGTGGCTGGCGGTGCATCCGTAGCCCCCTCACCATCTGCTGGCGCCCGTTGTTCGTCGCCCTCTCCTTCAGCCGGAGTCTCCTCTTGTGCCTGAGAGCTGGGTTTCCGTTGTTTGGCTGCCTCAAGAGCAGCGGCGAGAGCCTCTTGTCTATCCTTTTCCAGTTTAAACCATCTGAGGATGCAAGCTGCGTAGCAGAATATCTGCAGATCAAGAATAACCGAGTGACTACGGGCGAGGAAAGGAATAATTCGTAGTCGGATCGCAGGGTATAAGTGCACATACGCAAGCAAGAACGTGAAAAACTTCGAATCTTAGGTTAGAGGGAGAGAGTGCCAGAGAAAGAAAAGTGTGCGCGCAGACGCAGGAATTATTGGGCTTTAATGTACCTGCTGCGTGTAGGGACAAGGCAGGATCCGGAAATACTGAGCAAGTTTGTTGACTTTTGTGTTTGCCCCAGCTTGGTTCTCCGCGGACTTCTTATCAGCGCTGGCTGCCGCCATCACTAAGAACTCCGAACAGCTAAATGACGAGGCGGGAACAATTTGATGGAGTGATCGTAAGTAAAACAAACAACTGTCAAGTTTTGTCAGGTGTGAGTTCGGGGAAATACAATAATCTGCATAATCTTATCTGTTTTCTCCTCTTGTAATATAAGCCGAACTTTTAGTTAAAAACCAATGAGTACTAACCACCAAGCACGTGCACGCTCGTTATTCTTGGCTGAGTGGCCAGTGTCACTGCCTTTACATTATGCAGAGCTCATTGCCCAGATAAACAGCGTCCAATCTTTATCTGTGTGATCATTCTGCTCAAACCTGTTAAAATACTTCTGTCTTTCTTATTGGGAAACAAAAGACGAGATGCGCCATTTCAGGTGGAACGTGAAAACTCATTTTTCAATTATTTTAAACCCAGCTGCGTTTCAGTTTCACTCATTATAATTTACACTAGTCTACCCTTCAGTTTTCAGCAGACAGAAATAGTAGTTCTTGGGAAATTTGCCCATGCCCTCTGAGGCAATTCACTAGAGACATAAAACGTGTTAGTTGGTAGCAAATTATGTGCACACGGGTGTGAGCCCAATAGGTTGCGCCCCGTGAAATTAACAAACTAGAAACCATATCTTGCATTACTGTGGTAGCTCAGTGAACACACTGGCTACTGTGCATTCACGTTCAATGATAATACTTCCATTGGTTAGTAAAGAAAACCCTCCACAAGGTATCATTTGTCATGTTCCCTCATTACTAGAGGCCTGAATTACCAGTACATTATCGGTAATTAATAAAATCTTGCATCAAATGAACCTGATAGAGTTAAACTAAAATATACAAAGCCTTGAGTGAGTGGTCTACAAGGATCGGGCCGTGATTCTTGGGCCCGCTGGAGCAGAGCCTGCACACCTGTCACCCTTGGGAAATAAGAAACGACAACAAGCGAACAGCTACTTACACGCACCAGCCACCACCAAAGGCACGCGCAGGACTTTATCGATCGCTTGATTTAAATTTACGGTTTTAACGTAAACAGACGTAGAGTCGATTGATTGGCTATTGGCTGAGCACTTGAGGCCAGAGAACATTTCTTTAGTCTGCAAAGCTGACTGCCCAGTCTCCATGAGACAAGACAAGAAAAACGTTTACTAAAATACGTGTCATATACTTCTTTGTTTTGCCTTTGAAAAAACTGCATGGTAGAATTTGTCGGAAGAAAAGCTTTATCACCTGAATGTATAACGGCTTGTTAAAAGTCAGCTCATCTCAGTCGTACTTAACACTGAGAATCAGGCTTCAGTCTCTCCTTCTCAATGTGGCCTCTATGGCACTCTTACATGTGTGGGATCCAAGTCGCCCCCACAGAAGCCTGGCAGATGCTGGGGGAACCAGGTCGTGTGTGGCACGCATAGGCTTTGTCAACCACTGCGACTGCCCCACTTTTCCTTGTCTTGACATTGGGGGCAGGCGGGTGAAGGAGGCGAGAGTGTGTTAGCTGCAGCGAAAGTCTACTATCGTCATAAGTTTATTCACACGCAGGTCAACGTCCTGCGTCCACTGCGTGGGCACTCGGTGTGCGCCGTCATTCTCGACGGTCGAACTGCCGCGTCTGTTTTTAGCCTACAGCCAGCGATCAATGTCACGAAATGTTAATCGAAATTCTGAAACGCGTTTGCAATTAGAAACGGTTACTTAAGTGGGGCTGTAAGATTAATTATTCTGCAGCATAGTCCCAAGATATCTCAGCCATGTCAAGATGCCGGCTTTTGAACACACTTCTTTTCGACCACCCACAGAACCGCACTATGTAAAAGATGACTGACGTTGCAAAGTAAAATATACTTCATAGAAATTATGATCGAAGATGTGCTTTCTCCTACTCATTTGATAGAAAATTACGTCGTTTTCTAATTTCATACTCAAAGGAAAAGTATCTCCCGGTGCACAAAATTGTAATGGGGAGTTTTTTAAGACAATGAACTGTTCATTCCCATCGTCTGTTTATCCATCTGTCCATTATAGATACTCCTTACAAATTATATAACATAATCTACATCCAGTGTAACGTTTGGGAGCCCTATACAGTATCCCCTTATATTATATTGCATGGAAACCCTAAACCCAAATGCGACAACAGTCCGAGCTCAAACTCATTCGGGAATTTAAAAACTTCTTAAAACCTTAGTACACCCTTCCTTTGAACATAAATCAAAAGAATACTTTATTTGTCACCGAAAAACTGCCAGAAGGAACATGTTTGGTTATGTTTTCTATTAAATATGTTACAATTTATACGGACGTCACAAATAACCGGATAAAATCACACTACTTAAGGGGTCTTTCTTACCAAGTGTTGTTTTCGGACGGTGGCTAAAAGAGGCTTATTAACAAACCGGAATTCTGATTTGACTGAAATACGTTGGAATTACGCTGTAAGATCATCGATTTATAACTCCACTTAAGTAATCCTTCCTAATCGAAAACGCGTTTCCGAATTTTAGTTAACACTTCATAAGATTGGTCTTTGACTGTATATTGGGTATCTGGCTTTTTTACTGCCTTCCTAGAAGATACATAGTGTCGGTCTCAGTCACAGAATCCATGACCGCTTCCAGTCATCTTCATTTATTTTTCCTCTATTTATTTATATTTTTGGTTGATAGGTAAGTTGAAATATGGTCGAAAATAGGCCTGAATTAATCGGTTGACCTGGTCTAAGGCTTCCTTCTACGTAGGCGACCACATAATGATTATCTGTTCCGTAATCAAACCAAGCTTCGCATGCCGTCACCCTTCTGGAGGCCTGGAGGAGAACCCGGCAGTAGTTGTGACAAGAATAGGATTGTCATCTTTTGCAGCCGGACCTTCTTCCCGTTTGTGAATTCACCAGACCGATTGTGCTCGATTCTCATATAACTACAACCCTGTTTCTCGAAAACACTTTACAACAACTTTCTCTCACGTTCAGTTTGCAGAAAGTCACCCATTCAAAGACGTTTGGTAGATGAGTTTACAGCAGATGTGCTATATCATGAACTGAAGGCTGAAATTTTGAAATGCCTTTTCGATTAGAAAAGATTACCTTAGTGGGGCTGTAATATTCATTATCGTGCAGCATATTTCAAGATGCCGACTTTTGGACGAGCGTCTTTCCTGCAGCCTGAAAAAAACTATACTTTGTAAAAAATGAGGACTTAGGAAGAATCCATTTTTCCCACTGATTTTCGGTGCCCCCACAACTTCAAGTACATTTTATAGAAAAAATGCTTAAAATATCCTTTTTTGTATCCAACTAGCAGAAAGCCACGCCTTCATTTAATTGATACTTGAGGAAGGAGTACCCCTTGGTGTTAAAATGGTTTCTGATTTCCAAATATTTTCGAACCCGACCTGCTGCATTCAGGGTTTCCAACCTACACGCTGCACCTTTCCTTCGTAAGGTAAATGGTATATTTCTATACGTTATTAGGTTAACGCCATACAGGGCTCTTAGAATTTTTGCAATGGATGTGAATCATGTTGCGCACTTCTCGAGTAGCATTAATAGATGGGCAGATACGGTACTTCACGAATGAACATTTCAAGGTCTTGAAAAACCTGATCATTAGGAAGTCTTTATACGAAAAATATTCTTTATTCGCAAAGAAGAAGAAGAAGAAGAAGTAATTTCCTATCAAATAAATACGAAGGAACATGTTCTTCTTCATATCTCCTATAAAATATGCTCAAATTTAGAAGGGCACCGAAAATCAATAAAACGGTCAGATGTGGTTCTGTAGCCCCACCTGAAGTAAACAAACTCCAGCCACCTATAATACGGAACCGGCGGTAATAGGGGTTTTGACAGGTAGGGCGGGGAATGCACAGGCGACGAGGTCAAGTAATTGTATGCAAAAGAAAAGCTATTGGGAATGCACGATTGTACTTTGAATGGTTAGGAAATAATTGCCATATCCCCTAACCCTTGCTCCAACTCCAAGAGTATTGTGGCCATCAGGCGGGGCTACATAGCCACATCTTACCCAACAGCCGGCATCCTGATGTGACAAAAATGTCTTGGGACCATGCTGAGCAATAATTAATATCACAAGCCCACCTAGGCTGTCTTTTGTAATCTAAAACACAGTTACGAATTTCGGAGCACTCGAAATACAGACCGATGTATTACAGGTGGCCTTGCCCTAAATTCCAGTAGGCTTAGAGTTAGGGAGGTTATGGTTGGGGTTTGGGTTAGTGTTGGGACACGGGATTAGGCAACTCTCCTGAAGTGGCGCCAGTCCATCTTCCCGTGTCCGGCCTACTTTCGGATGATGGGAAGTTTATTTGCGACAGGATGGTTTTCCAGCAATGGTGTCTCTGAAGAAGAGCCGATCCCCCAATCGACCGAGATGATGGAACGCATCCTAAGTTAGATCTGTTTTAGTCAATAAACTGTTAAAGTAGCTTTCAAACAACGCTCCGACGCCAACTCCAATGGGACGGACAAAATGACGTCATGCTTTCCAATGCATATGATATATGCTCCAATAATCTTATCTAAACTTTTCTCCCTACCCCAATCAAGTGCAAACTTCCCAGACGCTTGGAAATACTCGAGCCCTGCACCTATATTAAAAGCGGCAACCGACAAAGCTCAAGGTCGAGGCGCACAGCTAAATTTCAACGATAAGTGAAGCTTTGCCTATACTTTGATATTCTTAGGCAATCAATGCCGACTTTCTAATTGATTTCTTTTTAAAAGTCACTCTTCCTGGCCGGGTATAATTTCTCACAGTCTTGTTACACAGTCTGGTAATGTAGCCGTAATTTTTAAAGCGCCTTTTTACTGCCTCCGTGTCAGACTGTCTCTTTCTAGTTTTGTAGTAACCTAACAGTGGTACTTGCTGTTCTATGCGTTTCGTTGTATTTAGTAGCAGTTCAAACCTTGTACTGCAACACAAAGCCTATCTAGTACGCTGTAAGGCCCCGAAGAACACGAGCTTAAACACGAAAGCTTGCGGCCTCCCCACCGTCTCTGAGTGTTTAAATCGTGGCCGGAGACGCAGCAGGTGCCAGCATATGTTCGTTGCGTTCTGTGGATATGGCTAAATCAAAAATCCCTTTAGTCCAAGTAGAACCTCTTGACTCCTTAATCGTCCGAAACTACGCCTCTGCTAGTCGCAACAGAACATCAGCAGACGTAATACTCGATCATTTGATATATGGCGACATAAGCAACTATTCGGAAAATGTCATTGAACGAGCGTTTAAAGTTACTGGAGTGATAAGTTTTGAAACCCAGGAGAGAACAAAACGCAATCATAATTTTATACTGCGAAACATTCCGGGTCATTTATCTGCTATAGAAGGGGCGCATTTGCTCCTGCATAGGCGTGGTTTGGCTTTCAGTATCGCATAAGCTAAACGACTGCGGTCACTCAGTCGTAATGCGCCGATACTTTTTACACTTTTCTCCTTGATAGAGGTCGACTTTAGCTTGTCGATGAGGGGTATAACTGAAGAGTTCTGCCGTAAATGGCGCTGCTCAGTTTTCCTGGACCTCACACCAATGCAACAAAGACTGAACAAATTGAAAATATCCCAACCTGACACCAACATAATGACACCTATTGTCACTTTGAATAAGTCTCCTTCTTCCGCATCTGCGGCCCCTCGACGTCATGCATAGTCAAATCTGCAGGAATTTTGACTAGTCTTGATGTTGAAGTATTTAAACGCAACAACATGTCTGGTATACAAACGCCCCTACCGGCTCCCACAGCAACCCCTAGGAAGCCGAAGCATGTGCCTACGTCAAAGGCGAAGCCCATTGCCGTTTTAACCACTCTGACACTGGGTAGATGCAGCTCCATTATGAAATATTTTACTTCTCGATCGCCTGCCACTGCCTCAAACATGATGGCCCACAATGCAGCGTGTTTTCACCTACTACCCAGCCCTCATATCGAGACGGTTAGGCCGAATATTTCAACGTTCCCGCCATTAAATGAAAGTCTTGCTCCAATGGAAGCAGTGCGTCCCGCACCCCCCATCATTTTTCCTCCAAGGCCGTTTTACCGGTGAATTTCTCATGCCAATGTCCATACTGTTTCAGTTAACTCATCCGCTCCTCAGTTTCGTTCCGGCGGGAATACGTCGCAGTATCCGGCCCGTGGACTTCCAGCTGAAAATGACCTAGCTAACAATGGTTACTATTTTCCCTGGTTGTCATTTCTTCTCTCAAGTCCGACTCCTTTTTATTCACGTCAGAATCTTTTGATGCCACAAAATTTCTTGCAGAACCGGATGAGTGCTTACGGGTCTTGTGTTCTGCGGACAGCCAAACACTGGACGACGTAGCACATCTCCCTCAGAAACAAACAGCCTTTCCCCTCAAACTTTTTGTTCTAAATGCCAGCTCCTTGCTAAATAAGATGTCTTTCCTTCAGACACTGGTGTTCATCCATTGCCCAGATATTGTTTTAGTAACGGAGACATGGGCATCAGCTTCCGTAGCTGATTCCGAACTCTCTCTTCTAGGCTATGCCTGTATTCAAAATGATCGTCAGGACAGCCTTGGCGGGGACGGTTGCATCTACGTTAAGCAAACACTTGCATTTCTGCCGCTGGACCCCGCATTTTTCCGCGGTAGAAGGCAGCTGTTGGCTCCAAGTTGCACTAAAAATAAGTTCTCCTTACTCGTTGGCTGTGTCTATTGCCGTTCCAACGTCAATGAGAATTTCGATCGTTGCCTCTTAATGGCATGTCATGCTGCGACCGATCTAAACTTTAAGTATCAATTAGTTGCGGGTGACTTCAATCTTCCTGAAATCCGCTGGTCTCCGCCTTCCAACCCCAGAAGGTTGGATGACTTTCTTGAGGCTGGGGACGTTAGGATGTGAAGTCAAATTGTCGATTTCCCACCCGAGGATCATGCATACTTGATCTCATTTTCTGTAAAGGCTGCATGCCTTCGTCAGTGTCATCCCTAGGCCCGCTCGGGGGCTCAGACCATGACATAGTTGTTTCAAGGCTAGAACTCGAGGCTGACGAAATTTTGTTCCCAAAGTATTACTTCTTCCTCGATTTCCGATCGGGTCAATCGACCGAATTGTTAACACACCTTAATTGCTACCATTAGACTGATTTCTTCCTAAGTTCGGATGTAATTGTTTGCACTTTTAAACTGCACGAAATTTTGGATCCGCTTATCTCTCGTTTTGTCCCCCGTAAGAAAAAAATTAATTTCGGGGATGGGGTTTTCCTACCCTTACCCTTTCGTCGCAAGTTGCGCAGACTTTCTCGTCGCTTTCATCTTCAGAACGATGTTTCCGTTCTGCCCTTGATTTGTGCTATTTTTAAACGGGCTAATAGATTGTTCAAAGAAAAACAGCTAACCGAAGAAGTCCAATTCACCTAAAACCGTTCGTTAAATATCTCGAAACTTTTCGTCCGAAAAGTACGAACTCATAGAAAGACGCTGCATACCACCCTTCGAGAAGCTCTCGGGAATCATATAGCTGATGCCCAGTTAACCGCTGATAGCTTCAATGATTTCCTGTTCTAAACGTTCATTAAAGACTCGACCACTCCAATCCGACCATCCAGACACTGACTAGGGCAGTCATAGAAACTATAACTTTCACTCTGTGGGATGTGACTGTTGCGATTCGGCGCTTTCGTCAATCCTATAGTCCTGGACGTGATGGTGTCCCAGTAAGGATTTTAAAAGCCGATGCAAATGCGACTTTCCCATCTCTCTTATATAAGATATTTAATCTCCCTATGGAAAGTGAAACCTATCCTACCATGTGGAAGGAATCACACATTTTGTCCATCCCCAAGCATGGCCAATCCATGCCATTTGATGAATTTCGCCCAATAAACACCCCCCTCGGCAGTTTCGAAGATCTTATAGACATTGGTCGAAGGTAAGATGATGCGTCACTTAACAGAGACTAACCTCCTGAGCGCTGCAGAGCATGGATCACTTAAATCTCGGTCATATGACAGCTGTCAGCTCTCTTTCTTTGATCATGTTCTCCTGTCTAAGGACAATAGTTTTGCACTTTACATAGTCTTTTTCGATTTCGCTAAAGCCTTTCTTCGTGGTGACCGTGCTCGTCGTTTCTTGAAACTGTCCCCTTTCGGAATAGATGGGAAACTTCCGAATTTTATACCCTCTTACCTGGGCGCTCGTACGCAACGAGTTAAGATTTCCAACCCCACATGTATGAGGAGTGGAGTCATTCAGGGTAGTGTACTTGGTTCGCTATCATTTTGCCTTTTTGTTAACGATGTACCAGATATATTTCAAAATGGTAAGCCCTTCATGTATGCCGATGATCTGAAAGTTGCATATTGATATAAGCCGGCAGATCGGGACATCCTGCTTGGGCTTCTAAAGAGCGATCTAGAGGCATTTGCCCAGTGCTGAAGCGCATGATGCCTTTCTTTTTCTTGGCATAAATGCTCAGTCGTGGTGGTTGGTGAATACCACCAACCTCAACTAAGTATTGACGGTTTCGCCATAAAGATGCCCCGGGTTATTAAGGATCCGGGTGTATCATACCCTAAGGGCCGCAATCTTTCGGTGCACTGTGCCTTCATAGCCTCCAATCACGTAGAACGACCGAGTTTATCCTCCGAAACTTTAAAACTAGTGACATTATAATGCGTCAGTATTACATGTACGTCCGACCTGGCCTGGAATACTGCTCGTTTTTATTTAGCTTCATGCGTGCTGTTGAGCGGAAGAAAATAGAATCCGTCCAATATTTTCTTACCAAGGGGTCTTTCACCCAGGAACACCGACATTTGTCTTACCAAAAACGTTGCCGGTTTTCAGGCCTTGTTCCGTTGTGGTTTCGTAGACTACAAAAGGGACTATTTTTACTATTAAGGCTTTTATATATTCGTCCCTTTAACCCCCTCACTACTGTAAGACATGTTGTCCACCCCCGGCGTAACAATTACCGTGAGGTCTTCTTATTTAAGTCAGTTTAAGTCAGTTTATTAAGGGAATGAGGCTTTCGCCCTTGAGCACCCTATTCATATCGATAAACAGAAATAAAGTCATCAATTACATCGGCAAATGCGAAAAGTTAAGAATTTAGCGCTAAGTGTGGGCTAGGCGCAAACTGCCGCCGCTAAAACAATCATGATTGTATGTACAGTAGGTTCTCAACAAGTGAGCGTCTAGTCTGCACTTAAAGGATTTGACACTTTCGGAAAGAACGACGGCATCAGGGAGTCCATTCCATGCCCCGATGACCCTGTGTGAGAAGGCGTTCCGTCGGACGTCCGAATGAGCCCGCTTCCTTTGCAGTTTGAACGGATGACCACGCAGACGGTCAGTCCGGGCCAATTCAAAGAATTCATCAAAATCTAGGGCACACTCACGGCTTCTGACAATCCTGTAGGTTTGAATGAGATCGCCGCGCAGTTGCCTGTAATTTAGAGGAAACAGATTTAGTTCGGTCAGTCTGGTTTCGTAAGGCAAATGATGCAGATTCTTGACCACCTTCGTAGCCATCGCCTGTACTCTTTCCAGTCGTTGATAATCTTTCTTCAACCACGGTCGCCAGGCCTGGACTGCATACTCTAAGTGAGACCGGACGAATGCCCCATAGGTTTTTCCGAACAGCTGTTTATCGATCTGCATAAATCCTCGCCTCAGCGCAAATAACACCCTTATCGCACTTTTGGCTGCCCTTTGACACTGTGAAGATGGTTTCAGCCAGGAGGTCATTAGGACGCCCAGGTCTTTCTGTTCCACAACATTTGAAAGGGACTGACCACCAAGGACATATTGAAAGGAATCGTCCTCCTTACTGGTCTGTCTGGTGCGGAGTCTCAGGACCACACATTTTTCTACACTAAAATTTAGGAGCCAATGAGCTGACCAACTGTTTAGGTGGTTGAGACTGTCTTGAAGCGCATACCTGTCTGCATCAGATCTGGTGGGTCTCCACAACTTAACATCGTCAGAAAACATGATGGCGCTGCATCCCAGGTCGTCGATGCAGTCGTTAATGTAAACCAGGAATAGCAACGGCCCTAAGACGGAGCCCTGGGGTACACCTACCATCCTCGTCCAGTGCGCGAGTCCACTGCTCCGTCGAGAGCAATAAACTGGAAAGACACGAGCGGTTCTGTCTAAAGCCGTGCTGCAGGTCTGAGATTAAATGGCCCTGCTCCAGGAACTCCATAGTTGCTTTCTTAACTATGGCCTCCATTATTTTACAGCAGATGCAGGTTAGACTAACAGGCCGGTAATTGTTAGCATTAGTGCGAGCCCCGCCCTTGTATATCGGAAAGACATTTGCTGTCTTCCATTCCGATGGCAACCTCCCTAATTCGAATGACGAGCGGAAGATGTGCGCCAGTGGTTTGGAAAGTTCATTCGCCAGTTCCTTCAAGAATTTGGCCGGTATATTGTCCGGACCCGAGGACTTTGCTTCTTTGAGATTTTTCAGCTCCCTTTCCACGGCAGCTGCCGGGAAGAGTATGGAGTCAAGCACGGGACCAACAGTCTCAAGAGCATTGCCGGCACTGCGACAGCGAAACTCTGTTTCTCTAGCAAAAACGGAGGCAAAATACTGTCCTAAGTGTTCGGCTTTCTCGTTGTTCTCAATGATCTCTACACCATTATCATCCTTCAGCACCGCTACCGGGTCCTTATTTTTCAGTCTACTGTTCAGATAGTGAAATAAAGTCTTAGGTTTCTGTTCAGCCTGTCGTATAATTTTGGATTCATACTCCTTCCGTGCCTGACGGATACATTTTTTGACGGCATTTCGTTGACGACGAAATTCTTCGAAATGCACTGGTGACGCAGTTTCCCTGAATATTTTCCATCTTTTGCTTTTCCTCCGTAGATGCCTATTTAGGTCCCTAGTTAACCAAGCAGGTCGACTAGTTGTTTTTTGTACTTTAGGTGGACAACAGCGCCTAATCAGATCGAGTGAAATCGTTTTAAAAGATATCCAGTCGTTCTCCGGATCTCCCCTGAGTATTTGGTCCCAATTCACGGACAGCAATTCGTTCTTCATCATATTAAAATCTGCCTTCCATATATTAGTTTGGCCTTCTGTTCTCTTCTGGCGTTTAGAGAAGAGCGAGTAATCCCATAATAGCGTAGTATGGTCACTTTTCCCGAGAGGTGCATTGGAATACACTTCGTCGATATTAGAGAAGTCTTTAGTGAAAACTAGGTCTAGACAATTTGCTCTCTGGTTCTCTCGAAATCTTGTTGGTACCTTCACATGTTGCGCCAGAGGCAGATCGAGTGTGAGGTCCAGTAGCTTATTGCTGAAAGAGGCTGGTCCACCATTAACTGCCATAGTTTCCCACTCTATTGCAGGTGCGTTGAAATCCCCAGCAATAAGTACCTCTTGGTGGCTAGCTACGTCTTTGACTAAACCAAGGAGCGACTCATCATCTGCACTCACAAGATTTGGTGGTCTGTAAATCGCCAGAAATTCTAGATTTTGTGCATTGCTCTTCTTTATCTTCATCCAGACGGATTCATATTCAAGGGAGAGGGTGTGGGCTCTTTCAACTGCTGAAATTCCTTCCCTTACATATACGACTACCCCTCCGCCCTGCCTATTTTGACGGTCTCTACGAAACAGCTGGTAACCCGGTATCGAAATCTCAGCATCCATGATTTCGGTATTAAGCCAAGTTTCCGTTATGGCGATGACGTCGGGGATTTGTTCCGGTACTTTCGCTTTGAGTTCGTCGATTTTCGAAACGAGACTCTGAGCATTGATATACAAAAATCTCAATTTGGCACGAGCAACTCCGGTATACTGGCGTTTATCCATTTCTTGGGATTGAATGCAAAAGCCGGTCGGAGCTGATCGGGATGAACTGCTTTCCATCACTCCTAAGCTGTTAGAGTTATGGGCTTTCTCCAGAGGAATGGCCTCTGGACGCGTATAATTTTTCCGTCCACTATTCGGAGATTTGTCTCGCCCAGACTCGACCGCCTGAGGACTTCCAATTTGAGCCCCCTCCATTTTTCTGGCTCCGCGGGTGAAAAGTCCCGCTGAAAAAAACTGATGGATGGGCGTGTTTAAGCGCAGCTTTCCTGCTCAAAAGTAGCTGCGCTTGTTCGTCATTCTCAAAGACAATTTTTAACGGTCTCGGTCGGTCTGGATCTTGTTTTGAGTCTTTAATTTTGCCCATCCTGAAAGCCTTTAATACTGTGACTTTTTTGTCTCTTATTAAGATCGATTTGAGATATTCCTGGAATATTTCTATGTCATGTTGTATTCTGTCCTTTGAAGCGTCGAAAACAGACTCAGGCATGCCCTTTATAACGATGCATTTACTGCGATCAACTAGACGGCCTTGTGGTATAATCATACCTACAGAGTCTTCATCGCGTGCATCCTGGCTACAACCTTCCCCCGATTTAGGAAGGTTTGATTCAGCAGGACTAACGCATGACTGCCTGTTTGCTACGATCTTTTGATCATTTTTCGTTTTCAGCGGCGCGATTTTCGTGTGCGGCGTAGCCAACTCTTGTTCCCTCGTCTGACTCTCTGTGCCTTTTCGAGGTACCCTGAGATTTCTTTTTACTCGCTGAGATCGCGTCTGACCGCGCTTTTTTCGCACAAGACACTGGGTGTCATTCCTATCAAGCTCTAGCGACCTACTATTTTCTTTCTCCTCCGTCGACACAGCCGAGGAAGCCGTGTTTGCGTAAGTTCGCTCGCTTTCATTCTCTTTGGATGAATAGCGAGGGAGATTCCTCAGCTTATCCATCTCCACTTTAAGGCGCTTTATCTCCCTCTCCATTTCTGCAAATTTTTGAAGGAGTCCGAAACATGTCGTACAGGCTTCGTCTTCGTATTTGATATCCATACAATTCACTAGGCTCCTTGCTCGTTTAGCGGGAGGTGACTTGACAGCGATATATAAAGAGTTGCAGTCATTTGTACGATGAATAATGTTAACTCCTTTATTTATTTCAGTCCCCTTGCCGTTCGCCGATAGTGTAGTGGCGATCACGCTGCTCACCGCACGACGGGACCTGGGTTCGAATCCCTCTTGGGGCGAGTTTCTTGCACATTGTCCTGATTGTGTTTTGTCGACCCCCATTATTAATTCAAAGGATATGCAAGGTATTCTAGGTACGGCACGAAGTATTTAAAGGTGTATGAGAAGCTTTTTGACCAAGCAAACAATATGAAGCAAAAGCAAACGACTCAGCCGCTCTTGGATCAGGAGAGTCCCGGGGTGCTGTTGGCAGAGAATTGATAGGAAGTAGTATGGTCGTTCCAAAGAAAGTTCTGTCGGAGTTCCGTGTGGATCGTTAGAGGAATTGCTGATTAAGCTTCAATTTCTTAATCCAAATGGGCCCGCGATGCGTCCAGTAGGCAGAAATCCCAGAAAAGGCAAATCCTTCGGAGGTCGAAAATTCGAAACCGAATTCGAAAGGCGCGCCGTTAGATTTTTCTGGCACGTACTGTTAAGTATCGTCGGTTCTTTTCTGCTAATGCAATTGCTATTTGGAATAAACTACCCAGGAATGTGAAAATTCTGCAAAATCATCCTTTTTAAGAGAACTATTACTCGATTTTTGCATTCAAAAAAACTCCTGCAAATTTTGAGTGCTGAATCCACTGATCGACTTTACCGTAGCGATGGCGTTTGTGGTCTCTGATCTCTATGGCCGGTCTCACAAGGACAATTTCTTTAGCCAACAGTAACAGTTGTTCTTCGGCGCTTCGCTTCTGTTTGGTCCAGTCCCAACTTCATGAAAAGAATTGGCGACCGATAATATTCAATACAGTGCAACCCCTCCCTTCTTGACCGTTGGCATTTTGTGGTCAGCAGTTTTTTTCCTGAACCCTCCAAACTGTAAAATCACCATCAACTTTATTTTTATTCCCTTTTTGACAGGGGTTTTTTCACTGCTGGCCGGGTTTTTATTAAACGCTTCGCGAACGATGTTTGTAAAATGGCATTAAACAAAAGTATTATTAGGATTATTAATATCCCAGTCCCCATTACAGGCAGTTGGGGTAGGCCGCTCCCTGTACGGCTGCACGATCAAATCTAACCCAAACTGAAATTACATAAGCGCAGACAGGTACGCGTTTCAAAAGATCCCTAACTGACTGAGCAGTTGGTCAGTTCGTTGACCCTTCAATTCTAAAGTGCACAAATATTTTTCGTAAGACTCCGCGCCAGGAGGAACAGTAAGGAGGGTGATTCCCTTCGATGGGCAGCTGCTTTCAAACGCTGAGGGGCAGGATGACCTTGGTGTCCTAATGACCTCCTGCCTTAAGCCATCGCCATAGTGTCAAAGGACAGTCAAACGTGTGGCAAGTGGGTTATTTGCGCTGAGGGGAGGATTTTTGCAGATCGATATGGAGCTGTTCGGAAAAACCTACGAGAAATTCTCTCGGTCTCACATACAATATGCCGCGCAGGCCTGGCGACCATGATTCTAGAAGGATTATCAACATTTGGAAACAGTACTGACGATGGCTGCAAACGTAGGTCGCTAGGTATAGGTCAGTATATTTCAAGGGTAATGGGCAATGCCTTTAAACCCCTATTGAAATCGGTAAATTCAATGTCTAACTTTAACTAAACAAGGCAATAAAATGTTGTGAGTGACATATACAATTAACAGAATATCTTCTTTAGAGATGCAGGACTGAACCTCGAGAACACTCAGTTGTAGGTGATAACGGTAGAATGAAATAACAATCATCCGCACCAGCGGTATGTGCAAGGCCTTGGTTTGGTATGACAGAGCTGTTCTCTGCAGACAAGCGGCATTTTTCAAGCAAATATACATCTAGCTTTCGTTTACTTGCCTCCATGGAATCCGCAATTATCTCGACCTCGGGAAGCCCGGTCCAGGCACCGAAGACTAGCTGTAAAAAAGTACCTTCGAACGTCCAGGCGGCATCGGTATCCTCCAAGGTTTAGAGAGTTCCCATGCAGGTTTGTTGCTTTGGCCCAGGTGAAGAAATCGCTGAGGTGTGGGGCACAGTCCCGGTCCCTAAAACCCGATACGCCTGTGTAAAATCTCCTCGAATCTGCCTGTACTCAAGAGGAAATAGGCTAATCTCATTAAGTCTACATTTGTAACGTAAAATCTTGAGGTCTTTCACAATTCTGGTCGTTCTCCTCTGAACTCTTTCCAGCAACTTATAGTCTCTTTCAGCCATGGGCGCCATGTTTGGATTCCACATTCCAGATGCGACCGAATGAACGCTCCACATACTTTTCCAAATAACTCTTGCTCTATACCTATGAAAGTTCCTTTAATGACGAAGAGAACATCGATTGCCCTTTTGGTCGCTCTAGCGCCTTGAGAGGAGGTCTTACTAGTCGACAACATGTTGCTCCCAAGATCCTTTTGTTCGGTCACATTTGAAAGGCACCTTCCACCAAGCAGGTAATGGTGATCCTCTCCATCGGCTCTTCCGTTCGTTTTGAGTCGCAGTGCGACGCACTTCTCAAGATTGAACTTTAGCAGCCATTTGTCGGACAATTCGCATAGGCCGTTCAGTCCTTCTTGCAGGATCCGTTCATCATTTTCCACCTCGATCGTTCGCCATAACTTGATATCATCGGCAAACATAATTCCATTGTAGTCTAGCCCATTCATACAGTCGTTGACATGAATTCCAAACAGTACTGGTCCGAGCACTTAGCCGTAGGGAACTCCACTCACAACTGGCACTGGCCTTGACTCCGCACTACCAATGCACACAGACGGTGACCGGCCAGTAAGAAAGTCCTTTACTCGGTTTAATAGGTTTCCTCTTATCCCAGACTCTTAAACCTGGTAAGGTAACCGGTGGTGTGAAACACTATCAAAGGCTTTCTTGAAATCGATGTAAACGATATCGACCTTTCTTCCTTCGTCTAACGAGCGGGACTACGGTTTCGTTGAATAGAGCATATTAGTTAGGCATGAGTGATTTCGTCGAAAGCCACGTTGTGAACTGGCAAAGAAATTATTTTCTTCAAGGAACTTTATGATGGCTTTTTTGACTATTCTCTCCATGACTTTGCAAGAAATGCACGTTAGGCTCACCAGCCGATAATTGTTTGCACTTGTTCTAGATCCACCCTTGTGAATGGGGAACATGTTCGCCACTTTTCAATGAGAGGGAAGAATGCCTCGGTCAAAAGGCGACCGGAGAATATGCCAAAAGCGGTCTGGCGAGTTGGCAAGCCAACCCCCTCAGAACTTTTGTCGGTATTTGGTCTGGACCTGGAGGCTTACCCTCCTTAAGCGCAAGAAGTTCCTTCCTCACATCTTCTTCCAAGAAGTCGATGTTTTCTATTATTCAGGCGGTCGTTCCAGTACAAAATCTAGCCTCTTCAAAGTCTGTTTCATCGGTGAAAACAGATACGAAAAACCGGCCCGGATTTTCTGCCTTAGCGTCATTTTCGATGAGATCCTCGTTATTTTCTTCTCCCAAAACCGAGAGCTTCTGTTTGTTCTTTAATCTGCTGTTCATGTAACTGACAAATACTTTTGGCTTATCGATGGTCCGTTCTCTAACTCGCGTTTCATACTCCTTCCGCGACCTGCGGATAGCCGACCTTATCTCGCTCCTCTTTCGGCGAAACTACCAATACTGGGAAGGTTATTTCATTGCTGCATAACTCTTCCATAGTTTATTCTTCAGTTAACCTTTTCCTTTATATCGTGCCTTATCCAGACGGGACGATTAGTCTTTTTGACTCTCTGTCGGACAGTTTCGATGCATCATGTATGTTACAACTCCTTTGAGAGTGTTTCAACCAACATCTGGATGTCCGGTAAGAACATAATTCCAGCCCAATACCAATAATTCACTTCTCATGGCGGCCAAATCTTCTCGCCAGAAATTCAACCGAGACTCAGTCGTATCCATTTGTTGGCTGCATAGGCAGTTTTCCCAAAACAGCATGACAGGGTCACTCTTGCCGAGTGTTGCTATGGATCTAAGTTCGCTAGGGCTAATTGGGTCTTTTGTAAGGACGAGGTCCAGACAATTTACTCTTTGGTCCTCTCTGATCCTGGTTGGGAATGTGGCATTTTGTACCAAAAGGAGATTAGCCGTTAGCTTCGAGATCCTCGAATCAAAGGAATTTCGCAAGCCATTTACTAATAAATTGTTCCAGTCGACCATGGGCTCGCTGAAGTCTCCTGTTATTAGTATCTGTTAGTTTTCTGTCACTTCTTTAATTAACCCAAACAACGCCTCGTCAACCGCAGGAGTCTGATTGGGCGGCCTGTACACGGTCAGGAAATTTAGATTAGGTGCAACACGCGCCCTTAGTTTTAGCCACAGTGCTTCACAAATCAGGAGGTGTTTGGTTATTCGAGGTGAAGCTGCGTTTCAGCTGGTTCGCATGCAGTTTTATATACCCTGTTGCGATTTGAACCCAGAAGACAGCGCCCCTCGGCTTTCGGATAGTACCCTCTACCAACGGTTTCTTGCCGGGTTTGTAATTTCAAGGCAAACACGTCTTCTCCCTCCCGAAAGTAGTCTTTTGGCGGTTTGGAAACCCGGACCTCAGGTTTTAAGTAGTGTAGTCATACATCAAGTTGCCGACCAAAAAAACGCTTGGCAGATCTCTTGCCAAAAGAAATGTGTTGAGGTAGCCCAGTTTAACGCCTGTTCTGCTATGGAGGGAGCGCATTTGTTCCTACAAAGTTGTGGTTTGAGTTTTAGTGTCGCACAAGCTAAACGACTACGCTCGCTTAGCCGTAATGCGCCGATACTAGTTACCCTTTTCTCCATGATAGAAGTCGATTTTATCTTGTCGAGTAGGGAGATGACTAGAGACTTCTGCCGTAAATGGCGCTGCTCCGTTTCGCCAGACCTCACACCCCTGCAGCGAAGACTGAATAAACTGAAATCGGCAAAAACGAACACCAAGATAATGACACCTACTGTCAGTCTGAATATGTCCTCTACAACACCACCTGCGGCATCTGCAAGTCACGGCATAGTCAATTCCGTAGGGAGTTCGACTACTTTTAATGCTGACCTCTTTAAACACACCACCACGCCTGGTATAAACACTCCTCTATCGACTCCTTCAGCAACCCCTAGTAAGCCTAAGCATGTGTCTAAGTCAAAGGCAAATCCAATTGTTGTCCCAGCCACTCGGACACCCAATAAATCCAGCACCAGTATAAAATGTTTTCCTCCACAATCGGCGAACAGTGCCTCAAATACCCCGACTCAAAACGTAGCGGGTTCGCAACTGCCCCCCAGCCCTCATATCAAGGCAGTTAGGCCGAATATGCCGATTTTCCCACCGTTTGATAGACCTCTTGTTCCAATGGAAACAATGCGTCCCCCACCCCCTAACTTGTTTCCTCCACGGCCGTTTTACCAATTTATTCCTCATGCTAATGTCCATACTGAATCAGTTAATTCATCCGATCCTCAGTTTCGTCCCGGCGGGAATACGTTGCAGTATCTGCCCCGCGGATTTCCAGCTGAAAATAAGTTAGCTAACAATAGTTACCAGTTTACCTGCCCGTCATTCCCTCCCCAAGTCCTCCCCTTTTTTATCCACGTCAGAATTTTTTGATGCCACAAAATTTTTTGCAGAACCGGATGGTTGCATCCGGACCGTTTGCTCCGTGGGCGACCCAGAACTGGACGATGTAGCCCACCTCCCCCAAAAACTAACAGCCTTTCCCTTCAAACTTTTTGTTTTAAATGCCAGATCCTTGCTTAATAAGATGCCTTTGCTTCAGACTCAGGTTTTCGTCCATTGTCCGGATATTGTTTTAGTAACTGAGACGTGGGCATCAGCCTCAGTAGCTGACTCCGAAATCGCTCTTCTAGGCTACAATTGCATTCGAAATGATAGAATAGAATAGAATAGAATAGAATAGGTTTATTGTAGCGCCCCTTGGGCACTGTCAGTCCCCTTTGAACTCGGGAAAAAAACCTAAAACAAACTCGTCAATTTCAACTGCACTTTGACTTCATTTGCTTCGGGTGCCTGGTTAGCCAAAAGAGCGCGAATTGAGAGTTTGTTTTAAGTTAAAAAAACCTCAGTTCTAAGGGAAAATAATAACAAAAGTTTCAAAAAATAACGATGTGTACAATATAAAAATTGAAGTTTGCAGTTTGGTAGTTTTCGGGGGCATGAATAATATGTCCTTCATGGCAATTGAAGAACTTTGATATCGGCCTGACCTTGAAATTATTTTCCTGTTGGGTAAATTTCGGTTTGCTCTAGTTGTTGGTTGTCAGTCTATCTTGTAGCGACCCTGGCCGAGATGAGGGTTAATAACGCTATACTATGCCCCGTCTGGTCCCCAGTAAGAAAGGAAAGGCGAGCTCCTAAGGGGGACAATTATTTGTAAACGATAGCAGACGATATTGACAGTTTGGGAACAGCAGGATGTCCTATGGCGAGGACAGGCTTGTTTGGATGCAAGCCTCGTTTGATCCGGGCGGCGAAGACGATGCAGGAGCAGCGGTGGCTTCCAGAAGGAGTCCTCCGGTCCAAGGTTGGTCAGCTTCAATCCTCCTCGGTTTTTATAGGGCCTCCAGACGACTGGGATAGGTTCACATAAAAATAGGCCAATGGATATGCGTAAATCAATTGCAAGAATACTAGAATGTAAATCGTAGCCAATAGAATCTTCGGGACCGTTTTTATAGACATTCTGGGCTAAACTGGTCTCTACTAGATCGCTGATAGGCAAACCGAAATACCCAATGGTTAGTCGAAAACTATTGACTTAATTTGGCGAGATCCAATGAGAACGACAGTTAAAAGTGTCCTGGACCAATAGAATTGGAGAATCTAAAATGGCAAACTTGCGTGTGCCATCCAATGGGAACGCCGAGCTTTGTACTGGCAATTTGTTATCCATCTTAGCCTAGCTAGCGAAAACGAGGAAACTTTTGCTCCATCTTTACAATCTGGCCAGCTGTAAGGGGGCGCTCGCACAGTTCCGACGTATTTTTTCAGGAGGCTTACCATCGTTGTCTGGACTAAGAGCTGGAAAAGATGAATATATATCAGGAGTAAGAAGCATTCAATGGTAAGTCACAATCAAAACTGTCAAAATACTATTGAATCATGTATCATATTGTTCTTGTTAATGTGAAATTATAGGAGTAGTGGTCGACTGTTTACTATGACCTAATATAGTTCTATATATGTTTAATATGGCTTTAATATAGACATACGCACGACTAATATGCAGGGTTTTATCGAAGGGTATATTTTTATTAGCTTTATAAGGGATATTTAGTGTCTGGTGACATACCTGATGAAAACGAGAAAGGGAGGAAAATAGAGGAATATCATTATCTGTTCTATGTTTATCAATGATGCTATCTTTTATAAATTTGATTATTTTAGTGCTATGCTCCGGTATTTTTCAATCGGCTGGCATCATCAGAGCCCTTTTGGACCAAATTCAATATCAAAGAATTGACTTGAAAAATGTCCTATCTTATTCACAAATAAATGTGTATTGTTATTTGAAAGGAATTTCTTAGTTTTTATTTTAAATTCGATTAGGGTTCGACTTTTCCGGATATAACCTGGAAGAGAATTCCAGATAGTCGCATATCTTATGGTGTAGAAATTTGATCGTTGGGACTTTGTGAATTTGGGAATCTTTATAATATCCTCGCTATTTCTGGTGTTTCTAGGGGCGTTTTGGTTGGTAAGTAAATTCATTTTGAGAATATCTTGATCGTGGGTGACCTTGAATAGGAAGTTTAGACCATTTTGAAGTCTTCTGATCCAGAGTGGTCGAAGACCGTATTTATGATATAGTTCTAAGTATGAACCCTGGATGTCATCACTTCTAGACAAGGATCTAGTAAACCGTCTCTGAATGCCTTCTAGTTTCTTTCGGCCGTCTGAGGGCATTATGCCGAAGAAAATTGAACAGTAATCTAGGAGAGGTAAAACATACATTTTGAACAGTTGTATTCTTAGTGCATTTAAGGTGAAATTTTTACATATGAATCCACACAGGCGAGTGGCTTTCGGTGATATTTGTTGGACGTGGGGAGATAAATCAAGGGTATTTGTATAGCTGAGACCTAAATCTTTTACAGATTGGGTCTCTGTTATTTCATCATTCTCGAATATTATGGGCGGATAGCCGTGGTGGGGGCAGCTGCGTCTACGTTAAGCAAACACTTACATGTTTGCCGTTGGACCTCCCGCACTTTTCAGCAGTAGAAGGCAGCTGCTGGCTCCAGGTTGCACTAAAAAATAAGTTCTCCTTACTCGTTGGCTGTATCTATCGCCCTCCCAACGCCAATGAAAATTTTTATCGTTTACTCTCACAGGCATTTCATGCTGCGGCCGACTTAAGCTTTAAGTATCAACTGGTTGCGGGTGACTTTAATCTCCCTGAAGTCCGCTGGTCTCCGCCTTCAGGCCCCAGAAGGTTCGATGACTTTCTTGAGGCTGTGGATGTCGGGATGTGGACTCAGGTTGTTGATTTTCCCAACCGAGGCTCAAGTAAACTTGACTTAATTTTCTGTAGAGGCTGCTTGACATCGTCAGTGTCATCCCTAGGCCCACTCGGGGGCTCAGACCATGACATAGTTGTTTCAACGTTGGAATTCGAGGCTGACGAAATGTCGTCCCAAAAGTATACCTTTTTCCGCGATTTCCGATCAACTCGCTCAACCGAATTATTAACACACCTTAATTCCTACGACTGGACTGAGTTCTTCCTTAGTTCGGATGTAAATGTTTGCACTGCAAAACTGTACGAAATTTTTGATCCGCTTATTTCTCGTTTTGTCCCCCGTAAGAAAATTATTAATATGTATGTATGTATGTATATTGAAGGGTTAGAGGCAGAGCCCTTGATGACCCTATTTATGTACAGTGCTTTCGCAGATTCATACTCAAAAATAAAATAAAATTGCAGGCATTTAAAATGTGATTGTGTCACAGTTCAATCG
>CACRXP010000018.1:2057995-2077444 GCA_902702965.1 Spirometra erinaceieuropaei | reverse complement strand
CGTTGACATCGAGCACACGTTGGAAGCGGTTGTTAGGCGGCGTTGCTTACTGGGCGAAGTTGTGATTTGCGGGCTTCACGTTTTGCTTTGGCGGCAGCGATGCGGTTGGCTTCGTATATCGCAGCGCCTGTCTTCACTGTCCTCCTCCAGGTCGGTCGATCGAGTGCGAGCTCCTCCCAGTTGGTCGGGTTGATTTGAAGGCATTTTAGGGAGGACTTCAGGGTGTCCTTGTAACGGCGAATCTGGCCTCCTTGACGGCGAGAACCCGTCGCGACGTCTCCGTAGAAGAGTCGTTTGGGTAGTCGCTCGTCGTCCATGCGCACCAGGTGGCCGCTCCAGCGCAGCTGTATTTGCCTCAGTATGGCGTAGATGCTGAGGATTCCCGTCCGTTCCAGCACATCAGTGTCGGGGATTCGATCCTGCCACTTAGCCTCAGGATGCGACAAAGACAACTGAGGTGGAAGTGGTTCAGACGACGTGCCTGCTTTGCGTACACCGTCCAAGTCTCCGCTCCATACAGTAGTGTCGGCAGGATGTCGACCTTGTACATCTTCAGCTTGGTGCTCCGCTGAAGACCGTGGCGATTCAAAACTGTACTTTGGAGGCGACCGAAGGCTTGACTGGCTTTCGAGATCCTGTTGGCGACTTCGTCATCGATCTTGGTGTTGCGGGAGAGAGTACTGCCCAGGTACGGGAAGTTCTCCACCACCTGCAGTTGGGTTCCGTTCACGCTGATTTGCGGCGGCACGTTGGGGGCTGTGGCTGAGTTGGGTGGCGGTCGGTGCATCACCACCGTCTTCTGCGTGTTAATGACCAGACCGAAGTTCTCGCAGGCGGCGGAGAACAGGTCCATGCTCCGTTGCATCTCCTCTTCCGAGGTGGTGTTTAGGGCGCAGTCGTCGGCGAAGAGGAGTTCCTGAACGGTCGTTGTGGATACGCGCGATTGGAAGTGCATTCGCCGTTGATTCAGGAGGTGTCCGTCCGTCCTGTAGGCGATGCGGATCCCGGGGCGTTCGTCGCGGTAGGCGTCCATCAGCATGGCAGAGAACATGAGACTGAAGAGGGTAGGCGCCAGTACGCAGCCCTGCTTCACTCCATTGGTCACTGCGAATGCCTCTGAGACAGCTCCGTTGTCCGTGACTCGCGCCATCATACCGTCGTGCAGCTGACACACCGTCTGAGTGAATCGCTCCGGGCAGCCGATTTTCTGCATGATCTTCCACAGTCCTTCACGATTCACCGTGTCGAAGGCTTTTGTCAGGTCCACGAAGGTAGAGTACAGGTGAGTCCGCATCTCCTGACACTTCTCCTGAAGTTGACGGGCGGCGAAGATCATGTCCGTGGTCTCACGATGACGACGGAAGCCGCTTTGGCTTTCAGGCAGAAGGCCCTGTTCGAGATGGTTATTGAGGCGGTTGAGAAGGATGCGGGCGAAAATCCTCCCGGCGATGTTCAGCAGGGAGATGCCGCGGTGATTGTCGCAGACTTGGCGATTCCCTTTGCGCTTGTAGAGATGCACGATGGTTGCGTCTTTGAAATCTTGCGGGACTTCACCTTGACGCCACATTTCTTGGAAGAGCGCAGTCAGGTGATCCATTAGTTGGGGACCTCCGTGCTTGTAGACCTGAGCAGGGATTGCGTCCGATCCGGGTGCTTTCCCGCTGGAGAGCTGCTGCACGGCCCTGATGGTCTCCTGGAGAGCTGGCGGGAGGTCGAGGTCCACGTTGGTCTCCACTTGCGGCAAGCGCTCGATGGCGGCGTCGGAGATGACGGAGGGGCGGTTGAGGACGCCTCGGAAATGCTCGGCCCATCGCTGCAGGATTTGCGTCTTCTCAGTCAGGTGAGTGTTGCTGTCGGCGCTGAGGAGAGGAGAAGTGCCATTCGTCGGCGGACCATAGACAGCTGTGATCGCAGAGAAGAAGTTCTTCCATTCGTTGCGGTCCGCGTAGCCTTGGATCTCCTCAGCTTTGCGAGCAGTCCAGGCGTCCTGCATCTCACGCAGTCGTTGCTGAAGTTGGCGGCGACTGCTGTAGAAGGCAGCTTTGGTGGCATCAGTGGGCTGATCAACGTAGGCTTTGTGTAGGCAGTTCTTCTCAGCTAGCAGATTTCTGATGGCGGCGTCGTTGTCGTCGAACCAGTCCTGGTGTTGGCGGGGAGCGCGACCGAGGACGGCGAGCGCCGTCGCCTGGACCGTGTCTCGCAGTTGACACCAGCGGTTCTCCACGGCGGCGTTCTTGGCAGCGGCGGCGTCGGCAGCGATAGGAAGGTTGTCTAGCCTTTGAGCTAGCTCATTGCTGAAATGAAGATGGTGAGCGGGTAAAGACAACAAGGCAACATTCAGCTTACCTGGGGGTCGCTTACCTTGTGGTCTCCTGCGAGGCTGTAGGCGAATACGCATCTTCGATATGACGAGGCGATGGGCGGTCCACCCGTCAGCACCCGCGATCGCCTTCGTCACCAGCACGTTCCGCTGATCTCGCCTCCGGAAGAGGACGTAGTCCAGCAGGTGCCACTGGCGCGACCGAGGATGCCTCCAGGTGGCCTTCTCTCGCTCCGGCAGACAGAAGAAGGTGTTCGTCAGGATAAGGCGGTGTTCTGCGCAGGTGCGGAGAAGCAGCAGACCATTGTCGTTTGAGCCGCGGAGACCGTGGGGACCCAGCGCTCCTCTCCAGGCAGTATGGTCTGTCCCGACGTGGGCGTTTAAGTCACCAAGGACAATGAACTTGTCCGCCTTCGACACAGTCGCCAAGAGGGCGTGCAGGTCCTAGTAGAATTTGTCTCTGACGGCGTCGGGGTTGGTCATCGTCGGAGCGTAGGCGGTGATGATGGTGGCGAATTTGCCTCCCCAGAGAGGCAGGCGGAGGCTCATCAGGCGATCGTTGATGCCCTACGGCAAACAGGGCAGTCGTCCCACGATGTCGTTCCGAATGGCGAAGGCGACACCCGCGTCCCGTCGCTCTGCCCTGGATTGACCACTCCAGAAGAAGGTGTAGCCGGCACCCACCTACTCCAGTTGGTCTTGTTCGGAGAATCGGGTCTCGCTGAGTGCGGCGATGTCCACCTTGTAGCGTGCCAATTCTCGTGCCACTAGAGCCGTCCTCCGCTCCGGTCGGTTGCTCCTCGGATTGTCTAAAAGGGAACGAACATTCCAGGCTGCCAGAGTGAGCGCGCTCATCCTGCCAGTCTGGTGACAACGAGTGGGGCGACGGGAAGGAGGTGGAGAAGAAGATGAGGAAGGAGAAGAATAGGCAGAGGAAGAGGTAGAAGACGTAGGATGAGGAGAATGAGTATGGTGGTTGTTGTTATTGGTATTGTTGTTGTTTCGATTTTGATTGTTTCGACCATGTTTAGACGTCTGCGGCCCTGGCTAGCCTGGAGACGGCGTGGTACCCAGCAATGTTTAGGCCACCTTTTCTAGGCCCTTCCCCTCGTGGGGGCTGGCAGTGCCATCCCTGAATAGGGCTGCCATGTGCCGTTATGGCACAGCCGAACTCTACTATGGGACCACGACTTCGGGTTGTAGTGGAGAGCGACTCGAATTCGCCGTAAGCCGCGGTCCCCGACGGCGTAGGTGGTCGCGTCAAGGCGATGTCGATGTGGAGATCCATCCCGTCATCGGATGTCCAGCGGCGTGCAGAGACGAACCACGTCACGACGGTGCCGACGCAAGATTCCATCCGACCTTCCATCCAGCAGAATCCGCAAACCCTGTGCACACGGCACAGCGCACAGGGCCCACTCACCTGGTTTAGCCCGCCGGTCGAGACGGTTGCCCGGGGTGTGGCCGCTGAGCAGAGTCCAGCTACGTGGAGCCGCAGGTGAGAGTTGAGTGCCAGCAAGTGGACGATAGGCGCCGTCTCACCTGCAAGCAAGTGAGCGACCACCACGACCATTACGTGAACCCACCGCTGACACCCCTACACCCCGTATGCATGCATACTACTATAATAACTATAACAAAGTACATTGTTAATTCACTGGATGATTCCTACCTGGGGTCTGAAGTTCGCAGAAATAATAAGTCCGCCTTCCTATCGCTAGAGTTTGAAAAGTGAGACACAGCTCACTTTACCCGGCCCTCTTTGACCGGTTTCGTGTCTGCGTCGGACCCGTATTTCATTATGACCAGATTCGCGCCCGCCCTAGTTGACCGCGTAGATAATTACCGTCCCTAATTACTTCGCGCCGGCACTGTCTCCTGTCAAGGTGGTTCGTAAAACCGAATACGGGCAAATAAATCAATTTGACAGAGGACTTGCGTGCTTCTCTGCATCAGCCCTGAGATTGTTGGCCGAGGCGATGATTGCATGCTAGGGCGGGTGAAGAGACGCCTAGGCGTCTTTTCACCGGCAGCTCAATCAACAACCACACTATTTTGCTTGCCCGCCAGATTATTTTTATGAATTTTCTTCGCACGAGGCAGTGATGACGTGAGACGATTAGGGCCGCCAATTATCCTCGCAGTCAACGAGGGGAGGGGGGCCAGACCAGTCACATTTAAATGAGAATCCGGTGTAGCCCCACAGGAGGTCAATTAGTTTCATATGCATAGAACTGTGTGCATGACTTTCCAGTGTCTGGGGACGGGCAGACAAATTAACTACTCGGAACGCCAGAGCAACATCTGGCCTGCTCCGAAGGAAGCCTCCTTACAACATGTCACCTAGGAACCGCATTTCGCCTGCTATTGACATTATTAATTACTCCAATGACAAAGACATTGCCTATGTTTTACCGCAGTTATTTTTTCAGAAAACGCCGATAACCAATGGAAATGGTCCAGAATCACTTGAAAGTCCGTAGAAGAACTGCATCCTTGACTGTATTTTTCGTACCGATTTCTCTCATTTAAAAATACCGAATAAACCGTCGTTTCTAACCATTGTCTGTCAACTTTCCTATGTCGTGGGATAGAGTGAACGCTTATAAGGTTATCCGTGTGTGTACTTACGCGGTGTGTTTGTCGCTGATTTGCTTTAGCCGAGGCTGGGAGGATTCAGTTACATGTAATCGTACTGCGATAGCGGACAGTTTAGAATGAGTGCACTCGTGAGTACAAAACGGAGGCCATAAAGGGTGGGGGGACAAATGGAGAATGGGGGGCGCCGCCCAGCATTTTTTCGGATGGTGTGGCCAAACCTGGCTGTGGTATCGAAGACCGCGCCTTAGCCAGGCCAAATGGCCACGTTTGCTGCCTTATAGCCATCTCCCGCAAGGTGCGGTCATCCGAGGCTGGTGCTTCGAGGGATGTGCTCTTCCGTTCAGCGCTTAGTCCGTTTACAGCCACGATCGTTCGAAGGGAAAGGAAATATACAGTACACCTTTGCCTTCGAGGCTAACGACTCCCTTGCTAGGTCAAGATCATCCATCCCACTTCAAACTTTCCTTTTAAACAACCCCGGTGTTCTTGCTCATTTTTTCTATTGAAATCAATTTCTGTTTGTATTTTCATATAAAGAATATTGTTTTTAATAGGATATGGGTCACTAAGTCGAACCGTATGCGATCGGAAAATTACCACTCGTTTCCTTTATATACCGGCTAAGAGATTGCTAATTCGAAAACTCAAAACCAGCCGGAATTGAGGCTGCCCCCGTCACCTGGAGTAACAGTCGGATTAACCACCTGGTCATGACCGAAATCCTGACCCCACTTTGTGGGGTTATTCTAAATGCTAACTAAAATGTTAGAGCAAGTAGTGCAATGGACACCCTGATTTATAATTTCGGGAATAAGAGTGAATGAATAAACCTTTTATTTTAGAAAGCCGAAGTTTTAGAGAATCTCAAGGTGAACGTTTCGTGATCGAAATATGATAGCTTGTGTACGTGATCAAGTTAAAATATATCAAAAATAAATAAGAGGCGAGGGAATCCTTAAATTGCTTACGTGCGCGCCAGAGTTTGAAGCATTCATACGGGTCACCACTGTAAATCTTAGGGACAATGATACGTAACTTGAAGGGTCTAAACGAAGGATTCTTCGTCCTAGTGTAGAGAAACTGAGGCTTCGAATGCAGTGCATAGGCGGAAGATATTGAAGCAGCTGACAGAACTCGTGCATTGGTCTGGCCTTTTTTCGAGGATTATCACATCACAGACGTGAGAAGAACATACGTAATCGTTTGAGAACGCTTTCAAATGATGATCTTCAGTAGATTTACATTGATATTCGCAATAGGCATCACGTCTACTGCGTAGGATGCAATCTATCATATATTCTTTTAATTCATCGATCAAATCCCGCCCTACTCGCGTTTATTGTTCAATGCACTCCTGCTTGCCTATGAATTATGTTTTCTGAACTTATGTGAGTTCTCCTTCGACTCTTCGTGAATCCCCACTTTGCCAAAAAAGCCTTCCTCAAGTCTCAAACATTTTACTTAGAAATGCATCCTTGTCACCTTTCCGATAGAGCCTAAAAGTCATTTTGTGCATACATAAATAAGTGGTTTATAAATGAAATTACCGCTTGACAGGTGCAGCCAACTAACAGAGCACGGACACTTTGTGACGGAAGATAATTGATTGGAAAATTGTTTGATCGCGAAAAACAAGCTCAAACAGGAAGTAAAACGCTAATGAAATGTAAAATGAATGAGGAGTCGTGGTCAGTGGCCATTTTCATTTATTTGTAAGATATACCACAAGACCAACTGGAAAGCAACATTGTTGGAACTTCCGTGTCTTGTCTAGATCATGACTCCTGATGTGTCTCCCAGATCTACTGGCATGAATATATAGCTGTGCAGGCGCACATTAGAGTCGAAGCTCTGCTACTTAACGCATTACATTTCCACCAACGGATTTATCCGTGTCGGTCCCTTTCGTGACAATTGAGTGCCTAGTGTGTACTTTTAAATTGTACTTCATCGGATGGGGACTACAAAAGTTCACCGCGCCTCGAATCCAACAGCGGTCGCCAAACAAAGATGTTTACTTGATCGCGCATTTCTGTATTATCCAGTGTAGTTCCTTTACATGTAGGAAACTCTGACTACCTGGATTGTTGATTGCTTTTTCCATCCCATTTATATTTTCTCTTTCCCACTCTTTTGGTGTCGAATGTACATTTTTGTCTTTTTACAAAGATGGTGGCAGATCGTTGTTTGGGGCTTTTTAATGTCTTTCAAATGCTCGCCTGTCTTCAGATCGATTTTCAGAAAACATGCCCCTGAATTAATTGTGACGTCTTAGATTGTTGCATTATTTTGCCGTCAGTAAATGGTTTAGTTTGACGCGATGACGCCGATAGACCACTAACCTAGTCCTTATTAGAGAGGAATTCAGTTTATCAGTTTTTATAACTTGGTAAAAAAGATCAATGTGGCGCTTATATCAATAAAATGTGTCAGGTGCCCTATAAGGAGGAAAATTACAAAATAACCCAGTCCTCCTCAGTTATCTGTGGGACAGGAAGTTAAATCTCCCATTTCGTTGAGTCGCCCGACGCATACTAACTGAAAAATCAAATCCGATGATACCACTGTAACCGCAGGTTCCAGGCCATTTCACGGTCATTTTAAGCCACTTAAACATGATGTGTTTTGTATTCTTGACTGTAGTCTGCCCAGCAGCCAGTCCTTAATTAATTCGTGGTTTTTATTGATGAGGATCCCTAGCCTATAACACTCTTTCGGCATTGAAGACAGTTTTTCTTAGTCGTATAGATTCGTTAACTCAACATTGTATTCGTTTTCGGAGGGACACAACACTAGAAAGCAAACCTAGGGATCACCTCAGGAGTGTCCATTCACAGAAAAATAATATGTATCCCTTGATCTTGGGTCGTATGTTTGGGTGTTCGGTGTCTTTTGACGGTTGTCTGCTATCCGCAGACTTGCTGCCTCAAAGGTGGCTATTCGTGCACATTATCAGATCATCTTCCGGCGATAACGTGAAATGCATTTGCTTTCGGGCTTCAGAGTCTAAGATCTACGTCTGACTGATATTCTCTTCCTAACCCGGACTTTGACCTCGATGAACTAGGTGCAGAAACTAGGTGCCATACAGACATTTAATATTCAGGTTGATCCGTGTTTGCTGTAGTCGCTTTTCGTTGAGGATCGAAGAACCTGTACCAGGTAACGGGCAAAATAAGAGCAAATTTGACTATCCAGCTTCAAAAGTCGCGATCCTCGCCTAGTATTGTCACTAATGTTTCATCTAACAGCTCTCCCGGGTGATCTCGAGTATCACGATGAGTAACGATTCCTCAATGTTGTATCAGGCTTTTTGCCTATGGCCAATTTCATTTTGATCGAAAATTCCGGTTTACACACTTGCGGAGTTAAATACTGCACGCCATTGATTCAAGCATTGCTTATCTGCTTTTAGGTGCCTTCTGGGCCTTTAGGGACTTGCTGCAGATACCTTTACCGTCAACTTTTTGCACTTATTCGATACAAGACGTCCTCAAGCTGTGATGGCGACTGATCAGGAATTGAAAATTTCACGCATGACAAAGCGTTCATCAAATAAAAAACTATTCAGTCGGGCGACTTACAAACTACGCGAGTTTGTCCTGACCCCTTGTTTCGTCAAATACTTCGATGTCAGTGGCGGGGTAATTTCCCATTGTTATGTTATGTCTTGTCGCTTGAAGAACCGTGGGAAAGAAAAAGGCCGAATCTCCCTGTCTAATGTTAAATACGTCGAAAAAGTTCAGGACGAGGAACTTGACGGCAACAAAAATGTCCTCCAGGTATTAGTCTGGATCGAATTCCTCATCCTTTTCTTCAGCTAGGCTTTGTTGAAGATGCCGCCGCGGACGCCTGGTTTCTGATGTATGTGGTAGCCTCCTCTTCCATGGAGCGCGATGATTGGATAAGCCTCATTCGGTTCTGTGAGTTTTTACAACAACTTACTTTTGCACCTCTGTATCGGTTTTTGAAGCCACCACCCCCATAATCCATCATTGGTTCGTAGATATTGACTGACACTCTCGGTACCTCGATTAATAATTTCTACAGACGCTTTGCCAAACTCAATTGCTAGAACGGACCAACCACTGCAAGCATCCTGTGCCGTCTGTGAACGCAAATTTTGATTTGCTGCTAGGTCTCACGCACTAGTACTCCACGCTTTTAGGTGGATGACTTCCGAGCTCTCCTCTGCACTTTTGCTATTCACTCTGGTTGTGTAAATTTAGCGCTTTCGACACCCGTTCGCACGCGCTTTCTCCAGGGAAAGGCCTATCTCTTTGACACTTCTCAGAGAGCCCCTATAAGACGGAATGAGAACGCCCAACCGGCGTCAATTGCATTTTTCCACCAGCTCCTTCCCTGGGCGATGCGCTGCGATGGTTCTCCACCTCGGTTTGTACTATATCCACTGACTTTACCTTGTGTCCATCGGCCTTTAAATATTTGTATAACAAAAACAGTACGGGTTTGTAGGTATCCCAGCCTCGAGGTCCTGTGAATCACAACCTTCTTTCTTTTTTGTGGAGAAGTTGACGAGTCATTCTTTATCTCGCTAGGCCACTTCTCCCAGTATCTTGTCCGCGCGTCCTCTGAACTACACTCGCAGCCTTCTGAATTGAAGTGACATAACAGTTTCAGACAACTTTCCCGAAGGCATTTCTTCGTTAACTAGCTACCTTGTGTGGGTGGTTTCTCGTCTGTTTTGGCGTACATTCCTTTAAAGTGGATCTAACAATCCACGTGTTTTGTTGCAGACTAGGATAGAATTTCTCTCTGGTATCCTAGTCACCACAAGACAGTGACTTTTTCGGTAGGAATTTTGTGCCAAGTGAAGTGATAGCAGGTTGACTAACAGTCAAGCTCCCCGGAATACTTGTGCTTGGAAGGACCGGTTTATCGTGTCTGCGTAGGTCGTAGCCAGAAGTTCCCTTTAAGGATGCCCTCTTTCGGAACATACTGTCTTATCTGGTAATGGAAGTGCACTGCCTCTCAAACCTTTTTATTACCTGCCTTTTCTTCAATGCTATTCCTCATCTTTATCTTGAGGATGTTCTGCGCTTACAGACTGTTGCTCCCCCTACGACGCGCTGTTGAGGGTTTAATTGATGCCTCACATCATATGTCCCCACAGAATTCTTACAGCGAGTTGTGCCTGTTTTTTATTCCAAAGTGCAATTTGCTTCACATGTTGGCTCCAGTTGCTGTTTCCTAACGAATCGCTTCTTAGGTTTTTGCATTTCTGGGTTACTAATGAGTGCCCCTCACTCTGTCGCACTTGTTCACGTATTTATGGGCATGGATTTATGTGATGCCTTGCTTCCCTTTGGTGTTTCTTCCCTAGGCTGTGACTGCATTACTTGCTGTTAAAATGTGAGTAAAATTCATGCAGTGGGTCGAGAAATGATTCAGTAAACTGCTACTGTTTCTGATGATGGATTCAAGTGAGAATCCGAAACGTCAAGCGAATAAAGACCTTGTTCCAGTGATCGCTTCTTCTTCTGATTCAGCAAACTTTCGTGCATGTTGTTAGACGGATTTTAATTCAACACTTCCTCTGTCAAATCTATTCTGCCGTTTCACCGCAATTTTTCAATTAGTGAGATTGCTCGCAGAAAGGTCACATGGTAACCACATGCCAGAACTGGGGCGTTTTTTGCTGCAGTCAGCTAAGCAACCGCGCCTGATCGTTTACTGCTGCCGACTACTCATCTTGTAATGAACTCCTGAAATCTCTATCACGCATTTTTCAGTCTTAAGGACTCCCATTCTACACGAAGGCATCATCTGGCGCATTATCAGTTATTCCCATGAACGCTACCCAGATACTCAGGGTTAAGTCTCACTTGTGCCTCGTCAGAGCTTTTAATTCCATTTACATGCCTGCCAAACGACTGGCCGATTAAAAATCTCAGTAAATTTCACCACACCTAATTTTACGTCATTTTTTCCGCTCCCGTATGTAGACTCGGGGGAACGCGGGGCCAACTTTCTACCGCGCTACCACCCCGGTGTTTGGCGACGTCCGGGTCGTTACAGCTGCTGTGATGACATAAACCGACGTTCTCTCGGCTGCCAACCAACGACGGAGTCGACTGGAGTGCTTCAACAGCTTCAGGGCAGTGTAGAGCCGAGTCGACGGACCTCCATGTCGCATCAGTCACCTATTGCTTCCAATGACTTGCAAACACAGCAACAACCCGTTTCCCCAGCAGGCATGTCGACAGGCCCTGTGACAACCACCGTGCCTGTCGTCACCTTCGCCTCAATTCCCTCCTCAGCTGCCCCACCTGCCATGGCGGTTACTCTTCTACAACAACAGCAACAGTTGCCCCCCATGCAGCAGACCCCTTCGCTGCCTCCAGCGCTTCAGTTGCAACAGGTAGGCGTAGCAGGTCTGCAGACTCCTTCAGCAATGGCCAACCCCCACCACCAGCAACAGCAACAACAGCTCCCCGGTGCCAAGATCCTCATGAATCCAGCTCCCTCAACTACCGTTTTCAGTCCGACGTTACATCAGCAGCAGCAAAATGCTGCTACGGCGGCGGCGGCGGCAGCAGCAGCAGCCTTCATGCAGCAGCAGCAGCAGCAGCAACAACAGCAACGCCAACAGAAGATGGCTATTTTTCCTGCCCAGCTTCCTGCAGCCGCTTCTCATATGCAGCAGTGTGTAGGGACATCGGTAACCGCTGTCACTCCTCGTGATAGTGGCGGCGCCCGACGTCATGGCTCGGCTCGGTTCAATAACCCTCTGCAGTCGCTCGAATTCGTAAGTTTTGTCCATTCATACTTTATCACAGGTTGGCGCCCTTTTTGTGAATGCGGAGAGATCAGATCAGGAAGCACCTTTCCCACACGTCCGCGCACATCGGCTTGACTTTGGTGCGCCACCTGTTCCCCTGGAGGAAGACGACATATCTGAGCAATCTAGGCGAACGCCGGACCTTAACTTTGCTTTAGTATACTTTGTTACGCCAGTAGAGCAAAGGTGAAGGGGGCATATTCACAAAACAACTCATTCGATATCGGTTTTCTAAGTAATGGGTCAGACTCTACACTGTAAACTTAACTTTTAGGCCACCCATATGCCCAAATTTGCAGTTTCGGAAATTGGACGCAACAGCCAGCTGCAGAACCACACTTCCCTTTGAACGGGCTCTGGCTTGTTAACTACTGTTGTTTGCTGTCGATGGCGATAGTGTTATAGCTAGACTGGACATGTAGACTTTTCAAGGTTCGAACCCTGGCTCTCATCACGAATCGCTTCATGCGGATTCCTGATGGCTGTTGCTACTTTTAATCCGGATTTATAGACTACTCTATTGAGCTTGTTAGCGACTATAGACCACACGGATTTCTACTTACTTTTTCTCCCAGGCTCGCTGGCACCTGTTCGTGTATATTTCTGTCTTGTTTGTTAGCCGGGAGGAATTTGACCTCAGTTATAAGTACACTAAGCGGAACAAAGTAACTTTCAGAGCAACCTATCTATGCCGTAGTACCACCCTTTAGTGTTCACAATTGATCTCTTCCCAATAGTCAGAACATTCACCCTTATACCAGCTCAGTCTTAATTGCTCAGCCTTATCCCGGAGGTTTGAGAAGTTCACATGACCTTATCTCGCGTTGCCATTTAAAAATATGTGCTGACAAACCAAAGGCTCATTTTAATCCTTTCTTTACTGCTAGATCAACTGACCAAAGCCCTGGCATGTTGGTTTCCACAAAAACAATAGTATTTATTAAAGTGTGTCCCCGGGGACTCAATCCTCGGTACGAACTTGAAATAATTTAGTCGTGAACAACCGTATTTACTGATGTTTCATGATGTTTTTGTAGCAGTACTGTTATCGGTACTCTTCGTTTTATAGAATAGTCGACATGCCAGACCTTAGCCTTCCGCATCGAAACAATGCCACTGCCATTCCGCTGATTGTCCGTTCCACAGTATATTTTCTTTGGGTAACCAGCAACCAGACTGCTCGGTAGCCTTTATTCTCCCTGTAGCCCAGTCGCCCTCTGACCCCACTCCACTAATGTGCTTATTGTCGACTTCAGTCAGCGCTTCCCTCTGATTCTGGGTCAACTGTCCAAGTGGAGCGGAGGGGGGAGAGAGTGCTGTTGCGATTTTCTCGTCATGTTCTCCATTATCACCGGCATACAACTGCCGGTGCAACAATCCGATTGCTCTCTATTTTCCATCGCAAATCCTCTGCATAGTAATGACCTAGAAGACTTAATGCGGCCTTTCAGACGGTGAGGTTTCCCTCACTTCCTCACCGTCCGAAGCTGTAGCATTCGTGGGAGCTTGTTTTCTATGTCTCAGTAATACTGTCCGCGTTCTGTCCTCTGGGAATTTATTGTTTCCGTTAAGTATTTTTCAACCAACTCCGCAACTTTGGGAAGGCACCGCTGCAATTATGGTGTTTATATGCACACACTAAACCGAAACCCGTCCATATAAGCCCACATTTGCTTAATTCCTCCAGCTTGAACACAGTGCTTTTGCTTGTCTTTAGGACGACCCGGAGAACACAGTCATTGCTGTTCATAACTACAACCCAGTGCGGGAGAACCAATTGCCCCTACAGAAGGGCGAGAAGTACTTTGTTGTCAATCAGAGCAACGCCCAGTGGTGGTACGTCCGCAACATGGCCGGTCAGGCGGGATATGTGCCAACAAATTACATCCACAAGCCAAACAGCCTCAATTCATTTGAGTAAGTGCACATATATGAGTGCAACTAAGATTGTCTTCTTTTTGAACATTATTATAATACCGGTTTTTGTCGTGGTCCTCTAGTAGCCTGTTAAATACCTCATCGACGCAGTACGACTCCTCGGCATGCGACGGAGTCAACTGCATTCTTATTCTTTTACTAGTCTGTATTTACTCGTAACAATCCATGCTTGTTCTTACCTCATATAAGCCTAGAGTGCACATATGATAATCAACGTCAATGCACACTACCTGGTCACAGTATTCATTAGTGAATTTTCACAATTAACACCATAGTTTGCAAGATTTCGTCTTCTTGTTTGCCTGCCAACTGTAAGGGAAAATGAGGCAAATCAGACACTGGAAGTGTTTTCAAATAATACTAGTTGCGCATTCCTGTCTGTACCTGTTCTTATCAACAAACTACTGCAACCCGCCGTAACTTGCTGTTCCAAAGCCTACCGACGGTGTTGGTTTGTCTTTCCTTGTCCACTATTTATTTCCGTCTGAAATAGTTATAACCTTGCATAGTGAAACCGTTGTGGCGTGCGTACTTTACTCTCATCCTCGAGACGGTTTAAACCGTCGTCGCCTCCTTACTCAAAGGTAACCTTTTTTAAGAAGGCAATGTTACAGACATGCGTGACTTTAAGGTGAAAAACAACAGCAGAAAAAGACACGTAAATGCGAGTTTCGACAGTCTCCTCCCTACAGGGACTTTGCAAGATTCTTTAACGCCTAACCAGGAATGTTAAACAACAGCATTTATTAAGTCAGTCGAAATTATTTCTATAATAACGGTCATGGGAGATGGATGGCCAATCAGTGGGATAACGGGTTCGTTTCTGTGAGGCTTTTGGACTCGTGCAGGAGTCGACTGACAGTCAGTGAAGGCATCAACAACTTGTTTGCATCCTGTCTCCCAGGTAATAAGCTGACGGTGTAGACCACCTGTAAACGTAAGTTCTGCCTCCAATAGTTCCTGATGTCTTGCCTGCAGACTGGACGACCATGTTACTCACTAAAAAGTCGACGTCATGAGCCCATGTACCGAGAGCGCAAACAGTCCGTTGACGTATCTGATCACTCCTCATCACTACTGACGTGGTTTTGGCTAGCCATGATTCTAAACTCGTTCTTGCTAACCTTTGTAATCGCAAAGATAAATAAGGCATGGAACTGGACAGAAAACCAGACTAACCACCAGTTTTTGGTTTTTCATAGACGCTGTCATCTGACAGCGTACAGTTGCTCTGTGTCAATGAGGCACGTACACCGCCATCTTAACCTGCGACAGTACGCTCCATCGCCTCAGACCATTCATAATGTGTAGTAGAGAACATCATAGTTTCTTTTCTGTTTTCAGTCCTCCCAGGTGAGTATACATGTGCCAACTCAAAGAAAACAGTTTAAATTTTCGTATCCGTAACGAGGGAGTGGAACAGGCTCAGGCTGAGATGTAATTAGATATAGCGGATGCATAAGAGATGCCGTTGTTGCGTGGCCACACACCTGTCAAAATTAGCAGCTTTGGCACTCATCGCGAATGATCGTTCTTGATGTGATGGTTGCCTATTCGTCCTCATAAGAGTTGTTAATTGCTACGATTTAGTCACTGGCATCATTGATTGACGTGATGACTGCTCCTCGATTCGACTGACTACTATCACCGAAAGCAACGCTAACTTGTCTGCTATCTGCGTGTTTAATTACTTTGTCCAGATATAATAATGAGACGACTGAATATGGAGGAGGTTGATGGATTTGTGGTCGGATAGCTAAGACTCAAGTCATGACTGTCAGCTCTCGCAGGGATCCCAACCTTGCCGTACTCGAAGTGGCTGGGTACCGTCTCCTGCACCACTACGTGAGAGTTGCTTGCAGTCTTCCTCACAGCTGCTGCGTGTCCAGCCATCCGCGTCCAGCACAATCTCTCTTCTAAGTAGTTGTTTCGTCTGTGAATATATACCATATCAGGTAAACGATCCCAGCCTTTTCTCACCGCGACAGCCTACTTTCCCGTCTTGTCACTGGGCATCTAATAGTTGTCTCCGTTCTCTTAGGAATTCCAACTGTTAGTGGAGTGAGAAGACGACCGGTGGGTTCCGAGACGCTCTTCAGCCGATATTAACTTTGAGGTAGATGAGAATATCATCGGTCTTCTGGTTGTTTTCGTCCTTCGTCAGTTGTGTCCGGGCGGGTGACGCTAAGACGTTAACTGAATATCAGCACCTGACTCTTGCAAAGGTGTCACATATTAATGGAGCCCAAAAATACGGTCTTATGGTGTAAGGGGGTCCGCAACTCCAACCGACACTCAATAAACCCATCGACCTACCTTTTACGGCTTGTAAATGGTTTTGTCAAACGGAAAGTACGTTTTAAGTCAAAACCTCGGGCGTTTGGAGTTTTAGGCGTGTACGAGGTGGTCCTCCCTTTTACCACCTTTATTTCACGGGAGTAATTTTATGTCCTCGACCGCTAGATCCTTGAGAGTTGAAGTAAGGAGCGGCGTGACGTCAAAAAGTGTTATGACATTTTTGGTAGGAGGCTTAACCTTAGGGGTTTTCCCAATAATTTCGCCACCGAACTGCCTACAGTTTCTGAATCAACAGCCGAAAATCTAAGAAACTGAAACAGCCGATTTACTGGTTCGTAAGTTAGAATGACTTTAAGCGTTGCGATTGCCATAGACGACGGCAACATAATTGGATCAAGGCTGTTCCTTACGCTCTCGTCATGCGCCGGTCGATCGACAGCGTTGCACCTCAGTTCTCCACTGCCAACAATGCTATATTAATTTCGTGTGTCAGTGTTTTCACAGAGTTTGATTTGCATGGAACAGAGAACTGATGATCCCCCTGTAAGCCCTTGACCTTCTGAAGGCAGTCCGTATTGTCAAATAAGACGGTGAGACGACCACTGTCTGCGGGCACAATAACGGTCTTTGTCGGATCTGAATTCCCGTAGTGTATTTCTTCGACGCCGGGGAATATCTCGTGTGGCTTGTGAGCCGTAATAAGTGGCCTCACTTTGTTGCAGCTAAAGCTGTTCTTTTCGTCTGGCACTTCCGCCTGACTGACAACAGACTTCATTTTGCGATCATATTGATAAGCTTATCATCAGCCGTGTCAGAGTGAGCTTCATGTCGAGACACCTGCTTAGGTGTTACCTCCATTGCTGTTGTCGTATGCAAATTCCATTTTTTTATTCTTTACCGTTCATAATTTCATTCTCTCTGAAGTACTTTAGAATCCCACTTTCTCCCTTTAAACCCCCTTCCGACGTTAACTAACTATTCTGGACTTTCGAAGATTTTGTGTCAAGGTTTCTCATGTGTATGAACATTTATAGAACTTCTCACCAGTCCTCCTTATTTGCTCCGTTGAATACAAAGACAGCTAAGGAAAACGTATAGACTGGGCCTAACTGCGGCGTACTCAGGAGAACATGCTTGTAGTCAATTGTCTACGTGAATCACGATTTCCTTTATTGTGACGCAGTGGAATGATTTGTCTTCTTTTTTGTGACCACCTACTACTCCCTCTCTTTCACATTTCGTTCCATTGTTCCAGCAGTACGTAAAATCATAGACACTATTTTTCTCATAATCTAAGAGCACGATACTCTGTTATACAGCGATCGACCATAGATAAGGTGACGAAAACTGAGAGACAAAGTCTTTGTCAGTAGCGAAGTTTACAACAGGCCTCATTGACGTGGACGGTAAGATTGGAGAATGGGAATCCGCCAGTAGTATAGATTGTCTTTTACTAAATTCCAGGAAGGGTGCCTATTCGCTTATTCCAACCCTACCATAATCTTTAAGCATTACCCTAACCGAATCTCCTTGGTATTTGGAACATGGTCGCCCGTATTGCGGGGGTCACATTTCCCGTCCTACCACACAAATTGTCTGCCGGATGTGGCCAAGCACCTTAGTTCTTAATTGTATTTTTTAAAAGTATTCTAAATACTTCGCCCTTTATCATACAATATATGTGGAAGATGTAGATTTCATTTTGACTTTCAACTTTGTATCCGTTTTTATTTCCAGTGAGCACTACTCTCTGTACGCAGAAACCTTAGCCTCTCGCCACGTGGGTTTCAGATACACTGTCACCTCGGCGCGCCGTTCACCAATCCAGTCCTGCTTTGCGCGTGTCTTCTAAAGTTATTTTTGGGCATTAGAGTCCCGGGTCTGGAGACAAGCAGTCAGTATTCATGACGTGCGCTTGATAACTGGAACGGTGACTTTTTGGCATAAAGGTTTAGCAAGTTGCCAAACCCAGAATCAGACGCTCGATGCGTCAGCATCAGGGATTGGAGCATAACTGACTTTTGGCAGCAAATAGACCAGCAGCGAGCATTACATTCCAGCACCCCCCCCCCTTCCCCGTCGGTAACACTTAAACTAACTTGGTAGAATTCCTGGAACTAACCGTTTCTCCTTTTTCACAGCATTCGTTTACGGCAGGTCATTTTTCTTGTTACATCACGCAAATCACTTGTACAAACTACTTTTTTTATTTTTTACAAAGAGCATTCACTTATAAAACCACAAATAACTCAATTTGGTAGACTCTGATGGCAAATTGAATGGTAAAAACATCAACAATTTTACAAGTGATGGTCTCACGAGCTGTTAGTGTACAACTCCAAAATGTTCCCCAATCCATCTGCTGTTCTTCTTCGCCATGGGACAAATGTCTGATCGGGGTTTCTTCGTAAATAACTGGTGGGAGGGGTTTCAAGCTTTTAGCTCATAGTGCTAACTCCTGCTTTCCACCTCATGGCAGCTCGCAAAGTTTCGGTTAGCTGGCAGTTACGCTGCTACAACCGAAAACCGTTCGAGTTTTTTAAGTCATTTGGGAACAAACTGCGCAGGTTAGATTTTCACAAAGTTCCCTCCCCCTCGTCAGACTGGCCAGTTTTCGCACAAAATGGTCAGCCTCGATATCCTATTGTTTTCAGAGAAAAACGCATATGTTGGGTGTTTCGGGTAGTTTTAAGGCTGTTCACTCTCTGGGTTTTGTCTTAAGAAGCTTTTTTTTCCCGTAGAACATACTGCTCCAGAACATCTCATTCTTTGATGCGTCTAACCTCTACCCTCACCCTCAGCGTAGTACTTTCACAACAAAGTCAGTTCAACCGGATGAGTGGTTAAGGCTCTTAGGCGTAAGTCCTCCTTCAAGTTACTAAGTTTGTTCATTTCCACATATAAAGCTACTTGTTACGAGACCTCAACAGCGGTCATCTCGGCTGTAATGCATTTCTTTTCTGTCGCATATGCGCTCTCAACAAATTCAAAAAATTAGACAGTTTCCAATTTTCGTTCAAATTCCCTCAAACGGTAACTCCCCCATACTCTCTACGCCACATGTTTTTCTAGACATTTCTAATGTCCTACAAAAGCTGCCCTGTCCCAGGTACACGAAGCACGTTAAGATGGAGTTCTTATTGTCACTAGCGGAAGAAAAGTCAATATGAGATTTAGAGACGGGAGACAACAAATTTCATTCTAACTGCATAAAATGGCTGTGAACAAAAACTACTGGTTCTGCCCGACCTCGTAATGGCGCAGGTAGACTCTACTCTAAAGCTCGGGTTGCATTCTATTACTTTTCCAGGATTGGCAAAACTTTCCACCGGTCTCCTAGGGGAAAAGTTGGAAAACAGTCCATTTCGGTAGTTCATTATTTAGCTAGACATCTGAATAAATATTCAAATCTACCCGAGAGCAATTTTAGTTTGTAGAAGATTAAACTGTCTTTACGGAGGGAATGGCTTAATGCCACTGGTGTGACCGA
>CACRXP010000018.1:2024948-2046680 GCA_902702965.1 Spirometra erinaceieuropaei | reverse complement strand
GTATTTGCAGCGTTATTCGACATAGTCTCGCTGCTGATGTGCTGGTAGTGCTATGCTGGATACAACGGTATCTTGCAAGGCCCTCCTGAGTCCTAAGTGTGTGCAGACAGTGAGGGCACATAAGATTTGGTTGGACGTCGTAGCAGTGTTTTTCACTATACTGGTCTTATTTTTTTGCTTTTTCTACTTGACCAACCTCAAAGACTGCTATTCCACACATTGTGGCAGTTCACCATTCTTTTCGACTCCATACCAGTGTCTTCTAGGCTATTTGGTTGATTTCGAGACATTTGAACGAGGCTTTCGGGGGTAACTGTCGCCTTTTCTGTCGCATTTGTCCTCGAGAATTTGTCTTTGACGCGGATCGGACATCTTTAGCATGACCTCTCGGTTACTTTCTGCCTTTCAAATACGCTGAGAATGCCAGTCAATTCTGGCACCTAGGTGTTAAGACTCCCTTGCCACTGAAGCTTCATTACCCGTCGAATGCAGTTGAGTTGGAAGTGGTTGAGCCTATTCATTTGATTTCAGTAGGCTTTATCGATCTCGTATCGCGGAAAAGAGTTGTCGGGACGACAAATTTGCTTGTTCTCGACTTTTTATTCAGGAGGATGCTACGACAATCATATCTGGAGGATAGAAGCCTGATGAGTACCTGACTGACATTCGAGATCTTGGTTCAATCCCGTCGATATATGTTGTTTGAGCTTGTTCTTCCCACAGTGGTAAAACGACTGCCATAGGCAGGTATTTGGGCGTCGGTGCTTTGTAGGTCATTTTGATCGTGTTTTTTTGCACCTGCTCTGCATGTTCAGCTTGCAGACGGCATGATGACCAACATTTCAGAACGCGTTTCCTGGCTGCTTCTCCAAATAACTCTGCTTAATTATCCCAGGTGGCGGTCGGATCTTAGTAGTGTTTGCGGAGAAAAACAGCACAAATTAGTCCTCACCGCCTTCGAAGTTTCAGGCCAAACTGTCCGCAGGACTTAGGACTCTCCCTCTCTCTTCCCAGTCTCGTCGCCACGTATTGGTAAGACACCTAGTAATGAAATTGCACGCACTTGTCGCAATGGCATAAATTCCCCGTCCACACGTTCCACAGCACTGCCGGTTTCTTTGCTGGCCACTACCACATCACTGAATCCACTCACGTCAGCGAGTTGTACCAAAATTACTAAAAAAATACGGGCGTCGCTGTGGCCCTCCGAAATCATACATTATTTTTTGTTAGTGAAAGTATGTCAGCCTTCGAATTTTGTTCCAATCTCTTAGTTTGATATCTTGACTTCTCATTAGTATGCCTACCCTTTAGGAAAATGCATCTCAAAACAGTTCGCATCATTTATATGGAAGTGACATTCCGTCAGTCCTAATTCACGAAGGAGAACGTTCACTCTGTACGGTCTTGGAGCTCATTCTAAAGCATAATGGCAATTAGTATGGAAATGCCAAAAGGAAGCTGGAGGTTGGACTAGCCGCCTCAGGTTTACGATTCTGCGATGATCCAAACCCATTCATATAGCTCCTGCAATTAGTAAACCCTGCCTTTTAAAAATTTTCATTTTATAACTGGGTGGAGATGAAGGAAGCGGACATCACTCTCGCAAGTTCGCTTTTCTGACGACCGTCCAGTGATCCTATGTCTAGAGATTAGGGAAGTGCGACTGCTTTTTCGCTAGTCACGACCAGCTCAGTTGTTTCTGGGCTTCTACGCCTAGACTGTTAGTGACTGTAAATGTCCCGACTGGCAACCACATTCATAAGTTTTGCCTACCTACAGCATAGGCTGCGGGCTTGAACAGCATCTTTTGGTGTGAACCAGACTCTTCAGTCCCTCCCGGCTTGATTGAAGGGTAGTTTTTCGATGATACGACCCTTCATGCCGGTGTTTTTTTCTAACGGCGGTCCAACGGTAAGGCATCCACTTCGAAGGTAAGATTATCTGGACCCAAAATTTTGGACATCCCAGAATTTTTTAGGAGTGTAGGTATTTGACTTTTCACTTTTTCGGGCCGAATACTTTGTACATTCAGTCGTCGGTTCTACGTTACTGTTAACTTTTTTAGTAATCACATCAACAACTTTGGGCCGCTTGCTCCTTGCGCTAATTTCCGATTTGTCAGCCCCATTACCAAAAAGCATTTTAGACTTGATATAGGAAAATTCTAATGCTTTATTTCGGACAATGGCCTATGTGTCGAAAATGTCAGCCGAAGAAGGGTACAGGTATCAATTTTTAAGCGGGCAGTATTTTAGAAGACCGATCTACTGCTGTTTAGTGCGACTGCTTTTATTTAAGGTTTCTCTGTGAAACCGAAGACGGCGTCATTTTTGTCATCTTTCGCATGACTGCGAAGCAGGAGCAGGCTCAATGATACGTAAAAGTTATCATTATTCTGGTGGAACACCTGGTTTCTCGCTACTAATCAAATCCTGGGGTGTAAATATGCACTGTGTGGGCATGTGATGTGTATACTATCTTCACTTCAAATTAATGTTTTGCTAGATTCACACTATTGAATCGAAGTGTTCTTTTAGTGAAGCAAAATCATGATCTGCGCTAACGCTTGGAAGAAGATGATTCCAATGGATCAGATATTACCCAGACACGACGTTTAAAGAAGCCTTTTAGAGGCCTTACCTGAATTTATTCTAAACTCATGCGTGGAATGCCTCTTAAGGCCAGGCCACTGTTATTTGCCGGCACGTGGGTCAAGACAGGAAATCCCTCCAATTTTCACAAGCACAGTATCTCTTAACAGCATCCTTTTATGGTGCTGTGGGTAGTACGTCAGGCTATGTATCACGTCTTCCTACCTTGTCCTCATCTTTCATTTTCCCGTTTCCCATTTTTGCTACTTTCTCGTCTCTTCTTCCGCGTCCTTAATATTCCTTCCTTTTGCCTCTTCTCAGTCTCTTTGCCGTTTCAGATGCCTAGACCTTTTAACCATTGCTCACATCGCCAACTACTTGGCCACGCGCCAGCCATACCTTGCGTCACGAGAGCAAACTAGGGAGATCGCGTGGCATGCCTTGCGCCCAGTAGAAACCGCGCTGCCCGTCTGCACATGCAGGCTTTCCTTTTGTCCTCTGCACTCCTTCCTGCCCATCTCTCTCCTATTCCCGTGTGTCGCGTGTAATGGTCGACCAAAAGGAGGATGGAACTAAGTCACTTCTTAAATGGCGACGCATGTGTGTTTTGTTTTAGTCTACTGCCTTCACTGGGTGGTGGGTGGACAATTGCTCTAGCTGTTAAGAACTTTTATCCCGGCATTTTCCATCGTGTCGGAGTTAGTGGTCCCAATCCCACTTTTATTCTCGGCCGCCTCTAGCCCCTATTTCTGAGTATTTATAGTGTGCATCGAATTCAGGCATTACTTCAATATCGATTGCTGATATAACAAATATTCTCTCCAATATGCATTCATTTCAGTACACATGATGCAGGGAAATAAGTTCATTTCAGCATTCACCGGGAGAAAAAGGTTGCGTTCTATATACTACCATGCGTGTCTCAGATGCTTTTTGCCTGGGGACTACTTACAGCTCCCACGTATGGAAGTTATTGTTTCATGACTGTGTCCTGATGATATTATGTTCGGGTGATACAGTAGTTCATTCGGAGGCGAAATTCTTTATTGAACATCATTCTATCATGCATAATGAAAAAGGGTAGGAACTGAGGACCTTTGATCAAATATCGATAGAATCATTAACAGCTTAGTCAAGGGCGTAATTAGCATCTTTTGTAATGACCTGATTATATTAGTCGTATTTCTTTATCCCCAATTCGTATAAAGCCCTTCATATATCCGGTAGGTATTACCTGAAATACGGAATATTTATCTCCTTTTCATCCACCAAGAATGCCAATTTATAGTATGACCTTTAAAGACAGCCTAAATTTTCCGTAGGTATGATACCGTTTTTTAAACTTATGCGCCGCATCAAGAGCATGAGAGTCCCTTCCAGATTCTACTCCAACAACGCCTTGTCGATGACTTTTGCGAATTTTCGCGCTCCTTTTCCATGTTTGGGCGTCAGAAGACGTGAGCGCATCCTTCAAGTATTGGTGCCTGTAGTGCATTTCGCGTCAGCCATAAAACTCCTATTTGTAGGCTGTTTCCTCGAAGGAAAGTTAGAGGGAAAGACTTCTGCGTCAATTCTGTCCCTTTTGAATCCACCACCCCACTGCCCCGAGTAAGCATCAAAAAGTAGCAGCACTGATCGCTAAGTTCTCTTGCGTATTTCAGGTAGGAATATTTCCTCAAGCTGTTTGGGGCGGGAGTGCATATCCGTTCATGCACTTTCCTGTTAAGTATAGGGCATTGAGCACTCTTACTTTTATGCAAACAAGTTAACTTGCCTTTTATGTGTCATGTGCGGGATTCAGTAGGAGTCCGTCGCATTGGCACAAAGAGCCAATTTCTGTCGATCTGCTGACTGTTTTTTTACCCTTTGGTTGCTTTAATATCTACGACCGGCAAACCCAACGTATAACAATGCAAAAGTCTGGAAGAACAAACCGGTTTCAAAGGTGGATCTCTTGCTTTCACTATCGCTCTCCCGGTGGGGCCTTTTTGGGGGGGAGGGTGGAATATAGGACTGGACTACCGGTTGTGGAGACACGCCGGATACTCTCATTTGGTTTAGTCCGCCAGTCGAAGCGGTTTTTGAGGTGTGGCCTCGTGTGTCATGCTCATGGAGGACCAGTTCATCCCTCACGGTTTACCCCATAACAGAACACGCCCTACACAACTAATGAAACATGACTGTCAGGTTGGTTGTTGCAAGTGACGATGTCCATCGCGCGCTGCTCCACGGAGTGGGCGCAGCCTCGGCGATTCGCGCCCGGGATAGTTTATAGTGATGCTGACTTTCGCAGCACCTGCCGCATTCCTCTCTTTCCTCACCAACCACTCTCTCGCTCTCGCTCTCTCTCTGATGGTAAGACAAAGTCAAAACCACCGGAGGTGGGCGCGGGTGCAGTGATCAACAAAGCTAAACAAGGCGTTTTCGTGTGCCGCACACGACCTGATCCGCGCTCCAGGTTACTGTGGGGTGGCTTGGACTGCAAGGACCGTATATTGATAAAGAACCATTGCAGCCTGCTGTTCACTCCATCAGTCAGTTCCTTAAGCTCGTCATGAGAAACGAGGATCGCGTCAATTGTCAAACCTCCCAAGCCAAAACTGATAGGGCATCGTGATAGGCTAAAACGCTGTGCGGAGCAATCACCACACGCACCTGTCACTTCATCATGCTATATCTCCTCGTTGAATATTCCCGCTTTTACGGGCTTGGTGTAAGTTTAATGCTCAACCGGATGTTTATTGTGCTGAAGCCCTCGTATAAGCATCGACCCAATAGTTGTCCCAACTAGTATGTTTTACACATGAAAATATAATGAGTCGGGCAAACATTGACGTACTAACTTTTTGCTCCTATGGACCTGGTCTTTTGTACACTATGGGAGATATGAGGAAACCATCACGACAAAATAATCAAATGCGACAATTGGTCAGTCACAACCTCACCGCGATCCTCCGGGCGGCCGTAGTGGCCTTGGTGATACCAGCCAACAACAAAGCCGCCCATCGATCCAGAGTTTTACTGTGCGAAGTTTGCTGGGCTTGGGGCGGCTCAACGCACCTGCTAATCGATTCTTATGCTTTGATTGCCTCTCGCGTGGTCTTCCTCCACGCGCGTCCAGTTTTCTTCGTTTTTGTGTGATAAAAGGCCTGCTCTTGCTACAGATTACAGGCAACAGGCGGTCTCTGCTACAGGTTAGAGAGGGAGAGATACCTACTTTACACCTTATTTTGCATTGGCCACTCCTGAATTTCTATCGACAATGTTCTCCAGTCACAGCGGCCAGGATATAAATGAATAAGTGCTGAGGGAAAAGTGTTGCCACAAAACAGTATGATTACTGCAGTGACAATCTACTTTCAATTTCTGCATTTTGGTCTCATTGCACGTCAAAACCCGTGCCGAAAATGAAATACGCCAAAGTGCGGCAAGTGATTTGACGGAATCCATGGCGGGTTGGACGGAACTAATTCTCAGAAGTTAAGATAGAACGGACCAGCACCATCGAAAACCCGATTAGCAAATTGCGTAACTGTTGTAAAATGTTGTACTATGGTACGGGCAAAAAATATGAGACGCCGGCAGCAGACGAGAGACCGCGGTGGGCACGTCTTATAATGACCACATTTCTGTTCTCTAAAACAGGAAAAAATAATAAGAGGACAACGAAGGATGAGAGTAAAAATGCAAGCATCTACAAATTGCCAGCTGAAGAGTGTGTCAGGAACATAAACTTCGGATGAAATAACCAAGTTTGCGAATTTTATCAAAAGTGGATATAGCTAAAAAGGTGATTAAGTCATTGGTAAAGAAAATAACAATCAGGTACCGGCAGGAAGAGACCTTATTGGTAACAGTGTCAGAGGACTCAGGGATGGCAAAAGGTTGCAGTGAAAGGCACTAGATTGATTTCGAACTATTTAATGGAAGACCGTCTTCCGACGATCATGCTCAGACATGATCCAAGCCATACTTAAGTTGAAAATTATCCTTATTTTTTACAGGCTGGTCGTGGCCTGTGTCCTTAGCCTTCTTCACCCATAGGCAGTCCTTTGGTGATCTCAAATCGTCGGTGTGAACCGAAAATAGACGAGGGATACAGTGTGCCCTTGGAGAGCTTTTCGGTTCTTTGAAAAAAAACAGATTTCCGGTTGTCAAACTGGGAAAGCTGAGTGCAGAAAAAAATAAGCAGAATTTTCTCTCGGCCCCCTAGGAGGAATAAATTTTGTTATCCCTAACCACAACAGTTTCGTGAGGACTAAAAGTATCCCAGATTTCATTCACAAATGTTGTAAGGTAGTTAAAACATGATTTGACATTAAACAATTGGAGCATATAGATAACACTGCTTATAGAACGTGGAAGCAGAAAATTGCTTGCGACGGGAGCGCCACGAGGTGTACTTTTCTGCTCAGATTTTACCCACATTACCTGCCAAGTATTTGGATAGATTTTCGGAGACTTACTTAAACGTTTAAATATACGAGAGACAGTGGAGGTCTATTTTGACATCAAAAGTTTGGGGTATTTGATTAGAATGGGGTCAAGAGTAGCGACGACAGTAGTATTGACGGGAGCGAGGTCTTCGAAGTCTAAAAGAAGTAGTAGAGTGTGGGTTCGCGCGACCAAAGTTGCTATCTAGCAGAATAAGATATTCACAGGACAGTTAAGCAAGCTTTTGCGACGCGGTGAAAAGCGGGCCAACAGATCTTTCTAGTTTGTTGAGCTGCCTGCCTTTCACGTGCAATTATGTACAATATCTATTTTTCAGCTTTCCATCTATCAGTGCTTTTCTCAAACGATTTGTAACCAATAGGGAGTTAAAAGGTGCTCGCCCATACTTCCCTCAGTACAAATGAACTGAATATAAATTCTAGCATTTAGGACTACTTTATCATTGACTGGCAAACAAGGTTTACATCCGACAGCATTTACGTCATGCGCACCACCAGCGCTTGGGAATGAAAACATGAAGTTTTTGCGTTAGTTCTGTTTAACGGAAATTGCATATGCTCGCCTTGTTCTACAATTCTTGTCTGTGTCCTTGAAGTAAGTGATCGAAATTGTACCCCCGGGAACTCGAACTTTTCACTTTGCAGGGTCCTGTTCTGTATCACTCTATCACTACTCCCATCCTCTTATGTCTCGTCAGTGGGGCTGGTTTTTGACCGGAAGACAGAGAATTAACTTCTACTTTGATAGATCAGCCTCAAGCTACTTGAGGCGCGGCGGAAAACCGAGTTCTCTTGAGTTTCTTGGAGGCCACTTGTCTGACGCTTCTAGAGTAACCGTATCCTAGCAGATGTCATCACAGTTGCAGGGGTGGTGAACATCATCTTTTGCATTCAGTTGTTTCCTCCTCACAAACGATAGTTCAGTGGTTGCAAGTAACGGGGTCCGTCCCTGTCCCACGAGGTGACCACAATGATGGCCTGCGCACCAGTTTGTTTACTGTTGACCGGACCTCACTTTACTAAGCCCACGCCCATCGTGGTCTGCTGGCGGAACCCGGTCAAGGCACGTGCCACGCATGACCTGGCCCCCAATTACAGACGCACAAGGCTTCATTCAGGGGGCCATGCATTTCACTCACGTAGGCGAGGCTGCCATAGAGAGTAGGAGCCATCGTAACCCAAGTCAGTGCTGGGTAGGGCTGAATTATTCGGCCGGTTGGTGACATTTAAAGTCCCGACTGTTAGTGCATCCACGGTTCGAAAGCGTCAGATTTATTACCGTGTGGAATGCCCTGGTTCTCCATGACGAAGAATACCTATGGACCAACTTTCTGTTCAGTCCTCCTCGGTACCCATGACACTTTCAAGTTTCGTTATCTGTAGTGCGTGGAGTGGTGTGATGGTCACCGGTCGGCGCCTGAGTGCTGCCTCCTTTATGATGTTAGGCCTTAAATGTGATCGGTCAGAGGCGAAGAGTTGCGTGCCTCGTCGCATGTTTACATCTTTTGCGGTCTTTAGCGGACAGTCGTCCGCGAATCAGGGGTCGTAAACGCTGACTCGGACACTGCTTTCTACCGGCATGTGCTGGTTGTGTTGTGTTGTTGTGGTTGGATAACTCCGTACTCAGAACTGAGGCTCAGACTTCAACGTCTCCCTCTGTATATGGCCTTTATCGCAACCTAAACTACAAGTGATTCTTTGCCCCATTGTGTTGTCTTAATTATCAGGAGTGGGGAACATGTCAGGTGTTGCTCGCGTAGGCGAGCCATTTATTTAGTCACTTCGCCCCCATCGCTGATCTTGTTAACTCTGTCTTGCAATCGGAGTGCGGCGGGATTTGGGGAAGATGGACTATTACTGAAGTTCGCCTCACTACAAACCACTTCACTCACAAGTCGCCGCCGCTAGACCCGCCTCGTGGGCAGCGGTGGACTTCTTTTTTGTGACGGTCAAACTGTTACCTTACTACCGCCCTGATAACATGCAAGTATTGCTCGTTTACTACAGAACGCTTTAACTCCACGTCGTACTCCATATATGCTTGATAGTTAACTTACTGCTTGTGTCTGAGCCTCGCACGCGTCATTGTCTGTTTGGTGTTTGCTCGGGCATGGCTACGCATAGCCCGGACTCTGTCTTCGGTGAAATTCTTTTGAGGGATTTTTAGTGTCAACCAGCTGCTCCGGCGTGCGGCTTCTCATCGATCCTAATAGACGTTCGTTCTGTTGGTGGTAGGATAACGTCTTTTATTTGACCAATTTTAGAATGCGTTTAGGTGCCTAAACCTGTAGTGGATGTTCCGACTCATAAAATATGCTTTAATTCACGAAGAGGTCTTTGAAACTAAGAGATCGGCTCACTTGCGTTGACCGAAACACACGTTTAAAACTTATTGAACTTCGGTTCGATTGAAGCATCAAGGGATTGTCGAAATTAACAATACATTTATTAGAAATTGCAAAAGTGTTCATTTAAAGAATGTGGAATTTAATTTATGGGAGTACATAGAGCATTTCGGTGCAAACAGCAAGTAAACCAGGAGCAGGACAGCGTTAAAATACTCTTATATTGTCCTCGGGCTGTGTATGTCTTCTAAAAGTAATTACGATATGCAATATGGCACCCAGTAATGTGACTGATGTTTGTCGAAGTTCTTGAAAAGGATACTTGATGTTTTTTGCCCGAGATGTGGTTGGATGTAACGAATTTTTAATTTACTGTGTAGGGTCAGGGTTCAGGTGAGGGTTAAATCTAAGTCTTGGGCTAGGGTAGGGACACAGAGTGGGTAACCTTCCCGTAATTTAGCGCAAGGTCACCAGTATTCCGGGGGGAAGGGCACACGCGTACTCCTTTCACTAGCCAGCCAGACTATTTTCCGCTGTTCTCTCGCTGCAAGCCTGTAATTAGCAGTGGAATCTGGCGGTGTTTTTGGTGTGTAAGATGCCGTACTTGGAAAATTTTAGTGGCCTTCTTGCGGAGAAGGGAATCGTAAAATGTCTCTTAAACATTGCTTTCTCACACTCTTCATTTGGTCGGCCGAGACTATCGAAGCGACAAGGGAGACGTCCGAGGCCGAAAGAAGAGCACTGAGATCATCACCTTTCCTCACTCGTTTATATTTCGCAGTGACATCAGCGAAAATGGAAGAAAGCTATCATTGATCGCAAACCTTATCAATACGAGATGGAAATTGCCGCACTCCACGATCCTTGCTTCCTGAAACAACACAATTTTAGTAGGGTCGCTGAATGATACATCTTCCCGTAAAATGCCCTCGAAAAATAGTCGGGCTGACATCGAAGTGACTTTCGTCAATAAAAAAGATCTAGTGGAGATTTCTTACATAAAAGTTCGAGGGGAGCCTACGCTTCCCCTTATTCATGCTGAAGGCCGGCAAACTCGTCATCCTCAAGGACTTGGGTGGACGTACAGGCGCATACTGCCACCTGTGAATGGTTGGCACGCAAAAGTGTCGGCTGCTACATCAGCAAAAGTATTACGGCATTGACAATATCGCCATCAAATATGGCCTCCCCTGTCTCCTTACGAATTAAAATCCTGCCCGGAGGTTATACGAGATCGAGTGCCTTGTCTGTACCATATCTCTGCATACCTCCATGGGCATTCGCATATGGTGCCTGACCCTTTCACATATTTTCCATTTCTACATAGAGTTACGAAGCAAAGGCTGTTCCAGTATTTGCTCTCTTTTTTCTTCTGAACGCTTTGTTGCCATTGCAACTACTTACATATTGGTATTCTATGCTTGTCCACAGCTGGTACTACAAGGACATTACGCGACAACAGGCCGAGGCCATCCTGCTCGAGGAAAGTCGTGAAGGTTGCTTTCTTGTTCGTGATTCCGTCAGCAAGAAAAACACCTTCACTCTGTCAGTGACTTCCAAGGATCCAGAGGAGTAAGTCTATTTCTTGATTACCTGCCATTTGCCCCATAAGATTTGCAATTGCTTCAAGCCCATTCAATAGTTATCACGTAAGGAGTCTGGCGCAAAGTTCAGGTTGGTGGGGTTTCATCGCCTCGCCCGCCACTTCCCTCCAGCTGACTTAGCATAACACCTTCGTCACACTTTCTCCGGACGCTTTATTCTCCCCCAACACACAGAGACTGGCCCTCATTCACTCGGTCCCACCACGGTTAAAGTTTCCATAAGACTTAATGCATTAAGACGGAGCGACTGAAGCTCGCCTCTTCTTTGCAGAGGACTGAGTTATCTCGTCAACTGGCAGCCTTCCAAACCTCAACTTTTATCTATTCAGGATTGTTTGAGAGCGCGTCACATTCATTGTGGTGAGAAGAGGTCACGTAGGATCAACCCCACTCTACCATCCCTCTCGCTTTATGGCCAAAGGACAATACCCAAGCAGTGCGTGACATGGCTTGAAGCTCTCCTTCTCACACGCCATAGCTTTTGACCTGCCGCTAAGTCTGATGCAGTAGCTCGGCCGTTTTAGAGACCTGGCGCCCATCCACAGAGGTGGAAAAGCACAAACGCGTTATACATCAATTTATATTCTGCGATCACCTCTTTTTTGAAAAAAAATACATTTGCATTGTCGAGCAGGGCTGGACAGGGGAGTAAGTATTCCCAGTACCACTGATAGCCTTGTGCCAAATCCTGTTGAGGGACACTTATTCCCGTGTCCTGACTTAAATCCGAACTCTAATCTCCTTCCGTCAGACACCCTCCTTTTTCTGACTCGAAGTTGGTCTCGTATGGTTGTGTGAACTTTCCGTTTTCACCGTATTTTGTTTGAAAATGTCTCCAGGCTGTTAAGGGGTCATCTGACTGTCTAAGATCCACTGATTTCAGTTCCTCACTGCTGTTGACGTTGGGCTGAATAAGCTTGCTGTGCAAATCTGGCAAAATTATTGGTCAGGCAAAAACAGGCTTGTCCCACGGGTGAGGACAGAAAGCACTGTGTAAAAAACAGCTGGTGGGCATCAGTACTGGTAGGATAGTCAGTAGAGCACCACAGCGGGAAATCACCGACTGCTTTCTTTAGAAGAATTTTGGTTTATTTTAAGTCTGTGCTGGAAGTGTCCAGTTTTATTTGATACCTTTTGGATATGATACGGAATATGTTGCTCAGGCGGAATGTTTTCGCTTCCCTGACTATCTACGCAAAAGGAAGCGATCTCAGGACTTATTACTAAGCTTTTTGAACGCACACAAATGTCCACTCCCAGGCTTTAATACAAAGTTTTGCATCACATTTTTCGAAGGCATCTTTCATTGGGGAGTGGCTTGTTGTGTTGTTTACCCCCTGCCCGCTGGAACTCTCGACAGCAGCAACTGCTACTGAGGCCTGACACTTGTGGCCAAAATTTGTTCCTCCTTATGTCAATGACGCCTTCGTCGTTATCTATCAGGAAATTGCTTCATGACTCTACCATATAGTCTATTGTCTGCCCAGACATACTTTTCCCTACGAGAGCCACCTTACCTGACAGTTCTACGTTTCTCTGTCATCCACTGGTTGTATGATACTCAGGCCTGGCATCCATTGTGTTATCTAATACCCAGAATAACGAGAAACATATGAGCCAGATAGGCTTGTATAACGATGCAGGTATGGAATGGCACCGAGGATAACCCTACAGAAATCCGTATCATGTTTCACAGGCGGTCTGATGCAGTTAAATGGTAGTGTTCACAGATCCCCTGGCTACTGTGACGCCTTCATTTTCTTTTGCTTCCACTTATTTTTTAAAACAGGGTTCACGCTGTGGATCTGCGCTTACCGTCATTGTAGCTGGCCTCATGCCGAGACAGCAAAGAGCCGTTAGTGTTTGCTAGGCACGACGGTAAGACTCCGTTCGCCTCCCTGGGGTGCCACGGGTCGGTTTGAAGACCTGCCACCCACTGTGTCTTGGTAGTGTTCCTACTGCACTTCCATAAGTTCTTTCCCACGCGACAGTAATATACTTTGAGTCTTTCGACGGCGGGCGATCGATTATGGTCTGTCGCCTGTATCGTTATGAGCATATCTCGCCACATCGGATCGTCAACTAAGATCACTTTTTCACTGATTGGCGCCCGCCTACCCCCTTTCCCCTCTGCGGGTAAAGCTCATTGTCAGATTGACGGCAGACACTGTCGCTGCCGAAACAGTTTCCCACGCACAGCTTCGTCGTCGGCGCGTGACTGCACTGTTTATGAATTTGGACTACGCCCTCTCCAGGATGTGCAAAAACCACCTCCTTTCCCTTCTGGAAACCATTCGAGTATGCTTCACACACAGTGTACCCTTCGAGGTGACGTTCGCCAGCCCTCCAATGTTTTTTTTGGTTCGGGAGAATCACTGCAAGACCCATTTACATGTAGAGTTTTGCTGCGAGTCGGTCGAGCAGAATTAAGTAAAATCGATCGTATATCACGTGTTCATTGTCTCTGCAGTTTAAAAACATCACTTTGTGTTGCCCGTCTGTCTAGGCCCTAGGCCTCGTCGGGCCGGGTGTCACGTCCCCCCTTTCATTGCCGTTCCCGTCGAGCGACCGTACCGCTCCATTTACAACGATTGGCATGCCCTTGTGGGCCGCCACTGCGTTTTGACTCGCCATATTTCAGTCCTCCCACGCGTGCTCAGGTGACTGCGTCTGTCCACGCTCGCCGGCGGACCAGTGGGTGGTCAAACCCTCCGGCCCTTACCTAACTCCGCTCCCCGTCTACCTCTGCACATGCTATGTGCGCTCACAGGCTAGTAACCATTTCTGCCAACATGCATACGGAGAACGAAGAAAATAGGGGGCGAATAGCCTGAGTCACACGGGCACGCTTACAACCTATTACGGGATCGTTTGCGCCGCTCTGCCTATGCGACCACGCATTCGCGGAAAACGCACGCTGGTATGACTCATGCGTCAAAGGGCCGGAGATGTACACGCACGCACGCACGTGCGCACCTTCCAGACCCATAGCTGTCGTAGGTGAATTTACTGTCAGCCCTCCTGCCCGTCCATCCAACTCTTCCCACTCAGCTCCGGGGTAGCCAGAACCTTGCTTTAGTGAACGCATGTGCGTGCGTGCGTGCCTGCTTGTTGCGCGTCTGTGTGGAGACGCGAGTGCGCAACCTGCAGAATTTCGGATTTCAGCTGTGGCCGTAGCGGTGGTGTCCGGGACCGGTGACTAAAGCTAAGCGACGCTTTCTGTTTGGCCTTGTTAACCACTGGACAGGAGGGAGTGCATTGTTCGACACCTTTGGCTACCGCTTCGAGGTAGAGACAGGCAAGCGCTGTTGATCGTTGGTCGTTGAATTTTTCATATGGATGGATAATGCCGAAAAAGCAGAAAATAACTTACTTTTATCGACCACCAGAAAGACCAATTTCGCCACCTCCAGTGTCCGCAGCGCCTATGAGTCAGTGTGACTGCGCTGAAGCCGACAGCTGATCCTTGATGATCCCCCTTAATTTGGCGTAGTATTCCTGAACATCAAAGGCTATCGTGTCTAACCACCTCTTAAGATCTGATTCCCTCACTTTCACCACTGGACACCACGGCATCGTCTACTTGAACTGGGGACCAGAGAGAGGGCGTCGCTATCGGATCTGCCCCGGACCGACGGACTAATCGAACAACCCAGGGGAGCGATCGACGGGGATCATCCCCGGCCGGAGGCGCTGTGTCCAATATAAAGCCGTGTCCGCTAATTGAACCGCAGATACGGTTTGAGGGATAAGCCAAGTTTTGGGGGACTTAACACTAGTGCTACGCGCCAGTGATCTAACTCGCTCAATTTTCGTTTGGTTATTGGGAGGAAGATTTGCTGAGCGTTGTTCTCCTCCCTCTTCTTAGTCATAGCGCCTTCCAATGATAAGTATGAGCTATTTAAACTGGAGGAAGTACTGGGTGCGATGCTTGCCCGATCATGTAGCTCACATCGTCGCCTGTCATCCCTGCTGAAACAAATTTTGCACACTGAGCTGACATGTACTTCATACAATTGTGATTGTGGCTGTTGTAGCTGGCCTCACTGGTGTCCCGTATAGGGTCCTCACGTACGAAGATATGCGACAGGGCATCTCGATACTCGTTTACGTGATAACGCTAGTCGCCGAGGCCGTTGGGACGCACGATCTACCATCCTCCAGTCTGACTAGTCGGCTGTAACGGCTTCTGGCCCGTGATCGCTGCGCCGTCTTCAGTTTGCGCAGCAATATATGATATCAAAGTGCCGAACCCTTTGCAGTTTCGTCATACAGTGGCACCAAACTGGCCAATTGCGTGCCTAGTTTTTTTAGCTAGTGCCTGTGTTAGAATTATGGTAATCTAATATAATCAGGCATTTTGGTCGACTGTCATTCCATCGAAAGGTTTGTAGTTCCTTGGACACACCAAGCCCCTCCGCCAGCGTTTTTTTCAAACGACTGTTTAAAGTGGAGTAACATACTTGCCCTACCGGTTTGATTGCAGTTAAGAGCTTAAACATCCAGCCAGATCCAGAACTCGCCACTGAGCTTAACGCAGTCCTGCTTAGTGAGATGCTCAGGTGCGCTGAAGCGCATATCGGTCGGGAGTTCTGCAGTTTGTTTCACAGACCTAGAAGTACATATTTAGGCGTAGTCTATAATTTGAACTCACATTTTATTCGTCTTAGGATAGGACACAGTGTCGAAAGATGGAGAATGATTCCCTACTCTTCTTCATGGCTTGAACTTCGAGCTTGCGGTTTTATCCGATAGCTGAAACCGAATTTGTATCCCTCATTTTTCTATCACCGTTTATTCCTCAATAAGGAAAACAGCAACCACGCCGCTTTTCGGTCCAATAAGTCCTCCCCACTCATTTGCATGAACCTGGGGAGAAGTGGCATTAAAGTCACTTTATTGACTGCTTCAGCATTTCGGCGGATTTCCCCTCATTTTATCCTTTCGTGGAACACGCTGAAAATTAGATTGAGTTGGCTTGGTTAGCCTGTTTTTGACTTTTTACCAACTTGCTGTTGCCTATAATGACAATGGCGTCGACTGCGACGACCGTAACGGCATTGACAAAGTTTTTGGTATCAGTAGTAGTAGTCGTGGTGATAATGATAGCAAAGGACGCACTCTTTTTTCTGTCCGCCCTGTATTGTAACCTCTTAACTTCCTCACTCTTATCCCTCCATATGCACAGTCCTGGCAAGCTAAAGGTACATCACTATCATATACATCGCACCGAGGGGGGCTCTCTTAGCCTGCCTAACGGTCATTCCAACGGTTTCGCTAATGGGATAGGCAGCGGTGTTCCCAACGGCAACTCAACCTCTAATTCCGGAGGCGGTGGTGGTGCCGGCGGCAGCGGCGGCGGCGGCGGCGGCGAAGCCCAATTCTACCTTTCCGAGAAGCATGCCTTCCCAACAATTAGTGATGTCATTCACTATCACAAGCATAATTCAGGTGGCCTGGTTGTCCGCCTACGTTCTCCGCCTGTCAAGGATCGTGAGAGCCCCGTAACCGCTGGCATGGGCCTGGACGAATTTGAGTTGGATCCTGCCGAACTCCAAATTGATCGCGATCCCATCGGAAAAGGCCAGTTCGGGGTGGGTTGAAGACGTCTGTTTGTGCGTCTTTTTTATAATCAACACCGACTCTTAATCACTCATTGGGGATTCAACCTTTTGTGTAGCGGTCAAACTTCTACGTATGCTTATGTACTGCCTTCGGTCTGTCTTCAGTTTTTAATAACTTTATCTATCAGCTAATTTCCGGAATCATTTTGTTACACTGACTAGCCCCTTTGTTAATTACGTGGTTGGCTCCGTGTTTTCTGTTATTGACATTGCTTCTGCCTATCTCTAGTCCGGGTGTCTTAGTGGTTTCGAAAATGACTTCGAAATAGTACACGCCCCAGGTACTTTCTAGCCAGGGGATTTTACGCAGCAGCCATGTATAAAGCCCCACTCTTAGCCATCTGGTTCTGAATTTAATCCATTTCCGCCTGGACAGTCTTAACATAGGATTCTTATGGCTGACACTGTTCGACTTCTTCCTTAACTAGAAAGCACTTGTGGTTCGCCGGTCGTAATCAGTACTGACCAAAATAATCAGGCTGTTTTTGGTTTGGATGCTGGATGGAGGGCTTTGGAGGCCAGCGCCACAGTGTATCCCGCCCGTTGATTTGGGGTCAGGTAGCAGTGTTAAACAAGTTTAAGGGTCCAGGAATGGAGTTTTGAGAAATGACGAGTTGACAATTAGCAGTTGGGAGTAGCGTGTGGGGCTCTAGATTTTGCAGTTACTGTTCCGGACATCCCCCCTTGCCCCTACGCGAGAGCCACGGGCGCCATCGGGGGAGGGGGACAGAGGCTAACCGGCGTGTTCGGTCGGTCAGGGTCGCGTGCGTAGTGAGTGGGGCAGTAGCTCCAGTGACTGGGTGCCTCACCCATTTAATTCTCTCCCTCTTTTCACCAATGAGGAGATTGCCAAGTACGTCTTGATTTCCAGGCCGGGGACGTCCCCCACTTTTATTCGTTTAAACCGAGTCCATGAATGATGGAGATGACAGTTGCTGGTCTTTCTTTCAGCATGTCTTCCCTCCGATACCTTTGTCTCTTTCCCTCAGTAACGATGGGTCATAGAACTAATAGATACCGTGTATCATTTCTTGCAGGTTGTAAAGAGAGGCAAATTTCGTAACATTCCTGTGGCAGTCAAGCAGATGGTTGAGGGGGCAATGAACGAAGATGACTTCATCGAGGAGGCCAAGAATATGAGGTACGGTTTGTGGCATTCTGATTCTAATTTTTTCCTTTTGTTTTTGTCCCTGTTTCCGCTTCTTTTTCGGGATCGGCAGAATGAGCAGCAGTGTTATATCCACTATGTCCACTAGCTAGTAGAGGAGGAGAATAGAGAAGTTGTTTTCAGTTCAGGTTATTCTCAACTTTGTGACGATTATGGCGTCCCCTATGTGTGTATGTGGTCGAGCAGCTGCATTCTTAGAATTACTGTGCTCAGCTTGACCACCAAGACACTTTCTCTGAAGGCGTTGCCAGATTGCCTGATTTGGGAATAAAAGCCGAAAGGGTCTTAAACCCTTAAATGCGGTATGATTAGCTCTAGGCGGCCGATTGAACTGTGGACTTGAACCCTTTCTCGGCTTTACCGACTGCCCTGGCATGAGTGCACTGCCAACACCACTGACACATCTGAACTCAAGTTTTAGAATAGTGTCTTCTGCAGACTATTTACGAGAAAGATAGGGCACAGTTATAGGTGCACCTCCTTTTGAAGCAACCAGGATGGTTTCTAACATTCGCTTCAAGGACTTTACCCAGTTACTGCTTTTTGGCGTATGTTTGGGCCTGAGTCTGCAGGAAGCCGTTTTATCAGGAATGCTTAAAAGCGAGTGCCTTTTTCTTTTCCTATTTGGGACTTCATCGCATAGTTGAGGGGGTTCCGTCTCGGCAATCCTGTTCATTTATTATCTCGGATGCACACACTTTTGCCTAGGTGATGGGAAATTGGACGATGGTTCACACCGCCCATATTAACCCGCTCTGTGGCAACCGCATTGGCAAATTTCTGAATTCAAGTAACACTTCGCAAATTGTTTTAGTTGTACAGTGAATTTCTCTTTTCGGCATCATTGGTCTGCAGCAAGTCCAACCAGGGTGTTTTGACTCCCCAAAAATCCCGTTGATCAGTGACTCGTTGAATAGGAGTTACTTGGGCGACTTCGCAGAGGGATGATTACCTGTAGTTGCAGATTTGAAAGAGGATGTTACCGCCCACATCACTTTAAGGCTCCAGGATTGCGCAGGCGGTGGGCTAAGCTTGTTAATGGGCAACGCATGCATGTCAGGACACCGCTATAGTTTTTAACCTTTTCATAGGCAGTTGATTCGTCAGATCCGCGCACGGCCACGCCTACGTGTAATACCGGGCCATGTTCTGCGACTGGCCAATTAGTCAGAACTTAGAATGCGATTATTTTGCAGTTAGCTTTCGCTGGATGCCTTCCACTAGTTGCCGTCTTTGGACGAACTGGCAGACGTTACCTTTCCGGACTGTTTGTGACTAAAAATTTGGATGCGTCCGCATGTCTTCTTTTTTGGTGGATGTTAGTTTGGCCATCGGTCATCGCCTTGCAGTCAGTTTGATGGTCTCCACACTGAAGTGCTCACCTGCATGCTCTCGTGCGTGTGAGGTCGTTTTTGCCCCTCGATGGTCCACAGTCAAGGCTGTCTCGACATCTCTGGTGTGCGTATAGCCGAGGCCTCTTTTTCGTCTTTCCGGTAGTTTATTACAGGGCTGGGGAATTTGAAGACTGAGAAAACGGAATTCACTGACTGCATTCCGCTCAGAAAGCACACGTTAAATTACCGCAGCCAGTTAGCTTTTTCGGCCGTCTCGAGAGTGACCCCAGTGACTAGTCGTCAGCCAGCCTTACCTAATTCCAAGTTTGTGGAACCTGAGGTTCGGACCCACGTTCTTCGGGAATTGATCGTTATGAAATCCAACGCTCAACCTGCAAATCTGGGATGGGGTGAAGCTTGCTGAAGACGACTAGTAAGCCAGAAATGGCCATCCATGACTCCCTTTGTTGGTATTCTAATGTTTATACACCTACATGTTGCTATGCGACTGCCCGTAAGAGCGTGAGTATCAGCCCCAAGGCACATCGGAACGAACATGTCCTTTAACTTAACTTCAGTCGTCGTTTGTACTTTTTTCGCTTGGGAATGGAAACAAGGACCTCTCGTATTACAGGTGACCTTGCCTAAATTCCTTGGCGGGGGGGGGGGGGTAGGGTTAGGGCTAGTATTAGGGTTATGGTTGTGACGTTTAAAGTTGGGGCACTGAGATAGGTATCCCTCTGAAATACAGCGCGAGGCCATCTGCATTGTGGGGGCTCGGCCTTTCGTGTCCAACCCTTTTCTCTACGGATGTTCTCTACTCGAGATCTCACTTTTTCAGCAAATTTTATTTAAGAACAAAGGGGAGACAATAGATCGGAAGGTTTGGTAGTCGAGAGCTCATTGACTTCTCAGTGAAAAGCAATTTTGTATCTTCCCCGCTTACGCTTCTTGACTGCGAAGGCGGTACTTCTGTCTTCTGCTCCTTTTGATTTATGATGACCATCGTCACCCTGTGTAATTGGAGCGCTTTGGTGGCGGACGTGTATGTTGTTCGACAGTTAGGTTGTTATTACTGCCTCGGGACAGAAAATAATGGCTTTACGTGGTTGAAGTCCAACTGGACTTTGCAGTAAAATTGGTCCGGAGGTGGTGTTCTGATCGTGTGGATCCCGGTTTCACAGCGGCTCGAGGCCATATAGACCTTCAAATTGGAGATGATAGACACCGTGGCGGTTCTGTGGTAAGAATCGTAACCTGCTGAAGCCATGTCTGTCCTTGGTGATTCTGTCTGCGATTTCGTCGTTCGTTGCGACACTCGTTAAGATTGTGTTACTCGGATGTGCAAATTTTCCCTTAGAACCGGGCCGATGATCATCTCCAGGTTGGTGCCGGTGGTGTCCGAGCACATATACTTACCTCAGAAACTGGTGCGCCAATTTGAATTAAATACTTCGGCACAAACATTCTTAGCTGCACTTCGAGAATTATTACAAATATTCGCGCCGAAGCGCATCGCCTTCGGCGGGACAACCGCGTATTATCCACAAGCCGCTTACGGGCACTCTGCGGTTTATAAGTACAGCACGGCTGCTGCGAATATGGTAAATCAGTCAATATTTACTTCTTGTTCGCGCTTGCGGTCGGCCCCAAGTTTGCGCATCTTATGAATACGAGGGTCCATTATGCACTATATAACTCCTTTTGTGCAACCGTTGAGTTCATAGCTCTTGACGGAAACCACGAAATAAACCTCGGTCTTAGAGACTTCCCTTAGTGTTAAGAGCCTCCCTTTGTTTCTGTATTTGTCACTGATTCTATGACATTCATCTCAGTCTGCTTCCTTTAACAATTTTGAGTTATGGGACCAAAGGAGATTGGGATTTGTAGACAATCCTTCTTCACCGCGTTCGTTGCGACAAAAATATTTGATCTCAGTCTGTTGTCAATGACACGGGATTTTCTGCCTTGATACAATTACTACATACAGTGCATAAACTTTGTGAGACACCCAAGCCTCCTCTTATCCCCCAGAATGTGTTTCGGCTCACTGTTAAAGACTTTTGCCCGAATCAGCGAATTTGGTGAAGAAACCATTCCTACTTTGCGAATATTTAACTTGCAACTGATAAACAACGAAGATCATGGCAGAAACAGCACCATCTCACTCGGAAAATCTATTTTTCAAGGTGTAAACTCGGGTAATTAGGTAGGATACGCGCAGTTTTCTTAGAAACGATGAGAAGATAAGATCATCTGCCCTCGAAGCCAGAGCTGCAGGTTTTTTGTCCAACTGGAACGTCCAACAGAGTTTTCGTGACTTAACATCATTCGAACCGACCGTGAACAAATGATAGCAAAGTCGAGACTGAATACAAATGAACGACAGATGACCTGCGAAGGTGCTAGCACAATTTTCATGGAAAATAAGTGATTCTGACGGAAGCAGTATCCAGAATGCTAGTCTTCAATTTGGTTATTGTTTTGCCAAACCGCCTACCATTTTTTTCAACTATTCAATTTACTCTCCCAGAACGGACAACCAGCTCATTCTTCTCCCCTCCCCCTCCCCCAACCTTGTATTTTCTCTCTCCTTTCGCCTTGTTTCT
>CACRXP010000018.1:1977974-2014246 GCA_902702965.1 Spirometra erinaceieuropaei | reverse complement strand
CGCTGGCCGGCTTGCCCACTCTTTGTTCCACGCATTGTTTTTTTTTGCTTAGATTCCTCAACCACCCAAATTTGGTGCAACTGTTTGGCGTCGTTCTCAAGAAACGACCCATTATGATCATCACCGAATACATGAGATACGGTACGTTCAAAATGCATTTTCCTGTCTATTTGTATCGACTACCCCCTTCGATCTGTATTCGTCGTTGCCGTTGTTCCTGTTTTTCTTGTTGGACTGGAAACTGTGCCTCCTGCTACAGCTCTCCTATCCGCTGGGTGTAGGTCATCTCGTGGCTAAAGCGACTTGTTTCCTTGATTTACTTGTGCTGTTGTCTGTCTGTTTGTGAGTGGTTGGTTTCCTGTACATCCTGGTTTCAGAGGCAGACATCTTCGTCTAAATTGGGGTTCCAGAGTCGTGTCAATGGAAGAGGCGATTTATTCGGTTCAAGAGGTGGGACCCGAATTCGTATACCGTTGCACTTGTTCGTTGGCGTTACTTTGTGCGTGAACACTTGACGTCCTGCCATCGTTGGCATAACTGTCACCCCAATTCGCAACTCCACTATCCCTCACCTCACCCCCTCAGCTTGGCATTGACTACAGACTTACGAACAGTTACTGCCGATGATTCGATGGAATCGACGAGGACTATCACAACCTGGGACGACGGTGGTTACTCGTGTATTTTTAGAGCAGGTTGTACTGGACCGGTCTTGCGCTCTCCTCCAACATTACTCACGTCCCATTGGCTCGAAATTATTAAGTTCATGGAACGAGACCTGGCGTAACTCCCCCCCCTCCCCCTGCGCCTACAAAACTTGTGACGTTCACCTAATCAAACAGATTTCGCTCATTGGAACCTCATATTGATGGTAGTTGCCACAGGACTGATAAACCAGGGGCCCGAGGTTGCCGAACACCGTTCGGAACTCGCGAGGCTGCAATTTCGTGCCACCTAGGTCGCCGCCTTCCAAACCACTTAGGGACACAGTTGGTGTAAGTTGCTGTTGATAAAACGCTGAAGGGGCAATTCCATCGTCACAAAAGTCGTGGTTTCCATTTGGTTCTAATCTCTATTCGTAGACTGCCATCCTCCGTCCTACTAATTTGCGGCCAACAAATTCCAGTCGATAGGAACAAAAAAACACTAATATGATTTTGCGCGTATTGTGTTCCTCTCTCATCAGTTAAGCGCTTCCTCATGTGGATCAAGCTTTTTGCGCTCTCTTCACATAGAGCAACGATAACAAAGGGTAAATTGAGGTGATACATCCGGAGTGGTTAAAGATAGAGAATAAGGATCAAGTTCTAGGAGAAATAGTTTATTAGTCTGGGCTTTCAGGCCGGTCCTCGAGTTCATCAACGGAGATATGCGGAACTAGCGAGTGGAAATCTCCAATCATAGGTTTGGCTGTGTCCACTAGCCTGCCCGCACAGACCTTACTTGCTGGGTGGTGTTTTTGAATGCATGTTTTTTCCTCTTATCGATTTACGACGTCATACCCACGCCTTTGTTCGCTCTTGCTCGTGCTCTTCCCATTGTTGGTTCGGCAACACACTTGGCGTGATTTTGCCCTGGGACTTGGGTAGGCACGAGAGACGATGGATCTTCCCATCGGTCGACCCTTCAGCTTTCCCTCGAACTACGCCGTGGTCGTTTTTACCCAGGCACCTGTCTCTTGTCACTCCCTCGCCCTGGTCTTGTGTTTCATTTGGTCCTCCTTTTTCACACATGGGTCGGATTTTACTTCTTTTCCCTCGAAAATAACAGTAGTTTCTTCGGTCAGGACAATTTTGAGTCCCAGGCGACTATTTTCAACCTATTGCCTTGACTCTTATGCTTTCCTCTTTCTTTGCACTGCCTCTTTTTTTCGCTTGTCGTGACTCAGTATCCCAGTCTGCCCAGTTTTAGTTTTCACCCCTTTAGAAGATCATCTCACCACAAGTCTCTCTGCTTCTCCTCCGCCTCTTTTTTTGCCCACAAGCCATCATCCTGCATGCTCAACTCGCCCCGCCAACATGACGGCAGACCGTAGGCTTGTAGTCTCCGACCCGCCGTGACAGTACTAGCAGGACAACCCTCTCTCCACTGCCGCAATCGGTTGGAGGAAGAAAACATTGGTGGTTAGAGTGGAGCCTTCGTTTATAGCACACTGAACGGGGAGTCCGTCAACTAGGCTCTTTCCAGTAGTCGGAACCAAACACTGCATCCATGGATAGGGCTGCTCGCGAGCAGAGAACGTCCTTACTTCATCGCGACCGTAAAGGTCCATTTTTAAATTGCGGCCTCTTGCACTTTCGTTTGTTGTGCATCGTCATGGGATTTTAATGTACTTGAGCTGGCAGCGGATGTGAATTGAGGACCTAGAATGCCTCTCTGTGTTCGAATATGATTGTGGCGTGGAAGGTCTTTCGCCGTAACTTTACGGTCCAACAAAAGATTTAGCACTCAATTGTGACAGAGAGCAAAAAATTAAGACGACTTATCTAGTAGCTCGTATACCATATGTCGCAGCACAGGTATTAGCCAAAAGTCCAGACACGTGTTTCGCCGACGTTCTGCCGCCTCATGACATAGCTGCGAGAGGTTTGACTCATCACTGGGTCTCCCAGCGCTCCCCATATACTTTTCTGATAGATACCCCAGTTTTCAAATTACGGCTTTTTAATTTCCTCGCAAATGTATCGCTAACTTGGAGTAGATCGATATATTTGAAACTTACAGACGCGGACGGAAATTTGATGTGAATATTTGGGTCGAAGTCCATCAGCCGCAGTTCAGAATTACTACCGCGGTATAATCGTGAGAACTATATATATGTGCCACCGACGCCAAGGAAGCCAGAAATTGGCCGCCAATAGCTTGCACTGCGAAAAGCTTGAATTTAGCAACTGCTGCATGCCACTTGTCGCAAGACGATGGCTGAAGTACTTTTGGCATCTGTAAAATAGGAGCCAGACCTTGCATGCCCTTTGTTCGCCTTTTCTTACTAAACTCATCATCCCCTCCCTGCAGTATTACTCCTTCCTCCTCTCCTCCCTTGCTGAATTGCGGATGCATCATTTGAGGATACAGGATATAGTCTACTTGGAGATATCATATGTGTAAGCTCCCCGTAAAAGCGTTTCGGAGGGAAGTTGGATTGAAGAACCCTCACAGAAGACTCTATGATGGCTGACAGCTAGTGGTGGCGAGACGAGAGGGGAACGGCCATGAGTAAAAGCGTCTTACCAGCGATTCATCACTCTTTTCAGCTATTAGCTGTCTTAGCGTCTCAGTTGGAACTAGGACAGGAGACTGGGATTTAATCCCTGAACTCGGTACAAATCCTCTCATATTTAATGCTTAACGAGTTATCACTGATTGGCGATTGATTCTTCCTGACCTGCTTGTTTGCAGTTCGGGCATAGCAGTTTTAATGAAATGAGATTTTTAGGACAGTCCAGGAAATCCTGTGCGCTGCTCGGCCGGACTCTCTTTAGCATCTGCAAAAGAAGGCGAGCGGTGGCCATCTGAAAACGAGTAAGCCGGGACGGTAAATTCCCACGACCGGAAGGGGAGGTACGTCGTTCTTCTGCAGTGATTAATTCTCCTGCTGATGAGTTTTGTTGACCCACACACTGAGAATTCCAGATACAGCAGAATGTATGTGCTTTTTGGGTCACGGAGTGGGGAATCAACTGTTAGAAATGAACCCCTCCGTTAACGACGCTTAATGTGCACCGTTGAAAGTATCCTCTCGTCGAGGATTGCTCCCATAAAAAAAGATATATGCGGCACGCAAGACCTGAGACAAGTGTACACACGCACAGAACGCCAGTGGATTGCAGCAATTACTGTAGGCGGGTAATACCAGCAAACGCTACAGTAGAACGGGTCAATCCCCCTGCCTCCTTTGTGTGTGTCTGCATATGGGGGTAAGCTGCGTCCCAAAAGGGCTTCATTGTCGTGTCGCTGTACCGAAATGGGCGCCATGTTGGTTCGTGGCACCGTCTTAAACCTTCATGGCTCCTTACCTATTGCCACGCGTTAGACGAGGGGGGGAGGGGGCTGACGCGACGTCAGCCACTGTGCCAACTTCCATTACTAGTCGACCGACAAGCAGAACAGACTGCTGGTTTATAGAAGAGGGGAGAGAGCGTGAGACCGACCTTGGAGTCCTTCCTCATGGCAAATCAGCACATTCCTAAATAGCATAAATCTGACGCATCTGACTGTCATTATGCGCTAGGAGTTGTGAATTGGAAGGCTGCCAGCCGACTGGCATGACTCATCCCTCCTCTTGAACGTGGGTCACACTGCAACTGTTCCCCCTTAATGTGACCTTTTACTGCACGTATCACTTATGTTGCCGTATGTCATGCGTTGACACGGCGATTACACTTTAAAACGGTCACTGCATCCAGTCTCATCTACAATCGACTTGATCTTAGACTAGCGCTGTCACCGCAGTTCTGATATGCCCTTTTCTTCCTTGCTGTAAACAAGCAAATGCGTTTTCAAACCGCCATGGCAAACTGACAGTTATGGATTGGGGGTCCGCCGATGGTCAAGATAACTGGAACCTATTCCGAACTAGGGGTCGGGAGGCGTTGGCCGTTCAATGTGTGCCCTTCGTGACAGTCTCACTTCTTTGAAATACCCCTCCCCTGATTGAAGCATAGTGTATGTGTAGCTAGGGCGTCCGCTTGTGTGTAGACTGCGTGTATGGGCTGTTTTGCTGTCAGCAACTGCGCCCATACGTACTCGGCCGTCTTGACTTTGTCTTACCATCGGGCATGGTTGATGTGAGAAGAGGGAGTGAAGTTGACACGGCGCAAGCCCGTTTATTTATAAACAATTTTTCCCCGTCCTCGGCTGCGGCCACTTCGTGAAGCAGTGGTGAACCTTGTCGCACGCGACCGTCGGGCTGTCGGATCTCGATTCCCAATCCGAATTTCGATCAAGTAGCGACGTGAGTGAAGCGATTTAAACCCCCCATTTCGACAATACTCAGGATTAGGCGGACTGAATTATTTGCCGGCAGTTTTTTAATCCGTGCCAACATTGTCTTGGACATTTTCGATCACGACATATTCTCGCTGCCAGGCCTCATTACGCTTTATCCTGCCCTCTGCTAATTTTTCTGCTTCGTCTGCTCTGCCACACAGGGACACATGGTAACATGAACACCACTCTCGACAGCGACCTTCTACTAACTGCGAATGAGTGATATAGGAGCCCAACACCTGATTTGTATCTTATGAAATATGACTTGCACAGCACCGCCGTCACTCTTTTTTTTCACACCGACTGTTTTCCAGTGGTAAGACCAGGTTATGAGGACTGGATATAGATTTGGGTGTAGAGGGTGGTCCGGCTTATCATAGTAAAACATATTATCCGGTCACGACTGGATCGGGCTTTGCAGATGCAGGCCGACAACTGGCTCCCAATTTAATCCGCCATTCAAAGCGGTTATCGGTTTTTAGTCGTCACTCTTAGCATAGCCCCGTGGAACTTGAAATGGGTTAAAAACGAATGACTACCTCGTGAAACCAGCCACTTAATTTTACTGGTTGTCAATCACCTACGCCATATACGCCTCTTAGGTTTTTCTGAGATTCCAAACACGACTATCGTCTTCACCCTGGTATTCGGTTTGAGCTTTAGGGGATTGTTTTGGTAGTGTTGTGCATGCGATAAAAACTAAGGAGTTCTGTATCTTCCCTGCAGTAAGATCGTTTCCGAAAGTCCGGTCACTGTTGGTGAAATTGCTGTCCGTGGTATTTGTATTGGCGCTGCGGTGGTCGCGAAAGTAACCAGTCTGTGCTCGAACCGTACTTTACCAGCGCGAAAGTATTGGGGACGTTTGACCGCTTCTGATAGAATTTCCCGGCGTCTTGTCCGCGTTCACATGATCGCGGATTCTAGTTTATCAACTCAGATCAATCGGATTCCGGCGAATTTCTTCACACTGGCGACTGTCTAAATGCGTCTTGCCATGACTGGTACTTCCCCTTCTTCATCATGTCCTTTTCCATGTTGCGATGCCTTCGGAGCTAACCAACAGGGCCGGTCCGATACCGGAAAGCACTTTCACAGTGAAAGTACGTGCAGGGGAGCGTTATTTCTGGACGTCGGGATTCGTGTTACCGTCATTGCTGCGGCAGGTGCTAGGACCTTCTGGGATGTCAGTTTGAGCCGTCAATGTGCTGTGAGACCATTTTTACGCAATATGCGGTTTCGGTTTGTCGCCCCTTACTGTTCCCGCGCTGGGCTTCAGGAGTTGCAACCTAATGTGTGGAGTTTGGTGCGCACCAGAATTTACTGGTTTCGCATATGCGACCAAGCGGATTGAGCAGGCTACTCGTCGTAAGACTTTAGCGGTTCCCGTCTCACCCAGCACATCTGACGGTATTATTTTTTTGTGGGGCATTCAAACTGTTGTATGAAAGTTGGTAGTTCTTTATGGGTTCAATGGTCCAAAAATTTGAAAATCCTAATAAACTAACTTTATACCAGACTTTGTCTTTCTTTCGCCTACGCTTCGAAGAAATTGAGATAGTTCGCAATTCTGGCGCCAAGCATGACAAAACGAAATCCACTCAGCCAGAGGCGTATCGGCGTTCTTTCCATGAACTACAATTTATGATAAACTTTATGATCTTCTAGCAATTATATTTAAAGAATCACTCGACATTAATCAAAATGGCACGCCATAATGCCCGAAAGAGGTTGTCCATAATCAGACTAGTATGCCGTGCACCAACGCTCCGCCTTCTTGGCCGCTACGTGTGCTTTCTCACAGCGGCTACCGGTTTCTGTCGCTGCCCAATCGGGACGCGCTGATACACGCACGTGAGCACATGGACAAACGCCATGCTAGAAAATTGCTCGAACTTTAAATGTCTTTGTTGGCTCCTTTTCCCTTCCGTTCCCTTCATTTATCCTCGCCCCGCCCTCTCCCGTCGTGTCTCTTTATCGCTGTTCTTGTGGTCTCACCTGTCCTTCTGCCCCCGCCTGTCCGCCCGGCAGAGGTGCGTTCGCGGGCGCTCATTTGCTGCTCCTGGCCGCTAGCATTTCGCACCCTGCCTGTCGTGCTATTCGCGGCGAGAACCTCCCATGCGTGTATTCTACTGCTCCGGTCCACACCTCCCGTTTGGCCTCGTGCCAGAGCCTTCATGGCCCTCAACTTTCTTCTGTACTTTCTTTTGTGTATTGAAGCCATACGTCTCCTCATGGGTCATTTTTCTCTCCCAACACCGTTCCCGTGTGTGCACGAAAACAGGCTCCCTGCGGGACTTTCTGCGTCAACGACAGTCACAGTTCTGCAACCGGCCGGTTATGTTGGCGGACATCTGTGCCCAGGTGGGCAATGGTATGGCCTACTTGGAACGCGAACAGTTCGTCCATCGCGATTTGGCCGCCCGTAACTGTTTGGTCAAGTCTGTCAGTCGTAACTCCATCGTAGTGAAGGTTGCCGACTTTGGGATGGCACGTTTCCTACTAGACAACGTATACGAGCCCAGTGCAGGTACCAAGTTTCCTGTACGTTGGGCCGCCCCCGAGGTCTTTCAGTCCGTATACACGGACAAAGCTGACGTCTGGAGCTTTGGTAAGCCCCGATGATTTTTTTCCATGCATCAACAACGCGCCACATTTAAAACGAACCATTGTAGCCTAACCTTGAGTTCTGAGACCGACTTGTTCTGTTATTTGGCAACCCCCAAGCTAGGATTACTGACACATTGTGTAGCGTACTAGCTGCCTATTAGCTGGGAAATTGGTCATACGGACTGAAGACTACATTGGGCATTGGAACTGACTCCCCCTCCCCTCACACGCTTGTTTACCTCTCGTTCAGGCCGGATACAACGATACCTCCTTTCGGAATATAACGCAGACGGGCGAAATCGCCCAATTGGGGAATTAGATGCCCCTCAGCCCATTAACAACATTGCTACACCTGGCGCGGCCAACATCAGCTAGTGGTTTTTGGCGTCCCTGTTATTAATACTCATTCACAGCTCGGTGTTTCATTCCTGTTTCTGACTGAGTAGATCCTGCCTATCTTGGATGTTGTCATGCAGTTTATTGGTAGCCCGAGACATCGGTTTTTATAGCGATGTTTTCAGCCACACCTGGTTTTGTGGTCTTCTGACAGCTAGTTTCAAATTTTTGGTCACATTTCTATGTCATGCACCTTCTTCCTAGGCGTCCTGATGTGGGAGGTATTCACGTACTGCCTGGAGAACCCATACCACGGCATGAACAATGCGCAGGTTTACCAATTCATTGTTGGAGGCGGTCGGCTCCACAAGCCCGCAATTTGTCCTGACCGCCTCTACGTTCTTATGCTTGAATGTTGGCAGCATGTAAGTCTTTTTTATTTTCTGTCGACACGTTGTACTTCATCCGGCGTCATAGACCGGTCCTTTTATTCTCATTTTGGGCTCCTGAGGTTAGTAGTTTCATTATAGCTGCTCCAATGTACGGATGTCATTTTACTGAAGTTCCGCCCCATTCTCGCGCTTGGAGTGTCGTTGCCTGCCAGCAGACGCGTTAGTCACACCATTAGCGAAGGAAACTGCATAGCCTCTCCAACTTTTACCTCGGATTCCATATTAGTTGATAGATTTTGTGCAATTTCATCAAATTTTGGTTGAAAATAATCCGAACTGACACAAATGGTTTTCTTCAGTTTGAAATTTAGTCCCGTCGTTTTTGATTAGGAGACTGGGAAATCTGGTAAACTGAAATACTTCTATGCGCTTTTTTCTTCTATGAACAGGCGCATACATAGCGTTGGCCCAGAACCGATCCCATCACGTCAACAAAGCTTTTTTTCATGGCAAAGAAATGATTTCCCAAATTTTCCAGATGGTTATCAGCGCTCAGAAAATCCATTAGAATCGGCTAGGCTCTGGCGAGTTTAGTGAACGTGTGAACTACGTGGATGGCCTGAAGCCTATCGGATGGCATATTTATGAAATGCGGTGCCTGGATCCAATTCGCCTTAAGATTCCTTGCTTTGAGGGTAGAACGGCGACTTGATATAATTCTCTCACATACATGCTTCCTACGCAGTATTCTGTCACACTAAAGATTTTGTGGTTTGACAGTGACGTCAAAAGCTTTCGCAGTCGCGCGGAAGTTTGTCCTTGTAAAACCTACGAATCTTCTGTGGTATTCTAACTTTACACTAGTTTCTTAGCAGGATTCGCGGTGCCGGTGTGCATCGGAGATAACCGCCAACCGTCCCCGAACTCTCTTGTAGTGCTGAGATTGCCCGCCCAGACAGAAGGACTACTTTTCACCCATTAATGAGTAATAATTCTGTCCTCATTTTTCAGGATCGCAACAAGCGGCCGGCATTCGAGTATATCTGTCAGAAGATTGGGGACTATTTGGATCAGAATTGCGAAAATTAAGTTCCCCGGCCTTAGCTGACACATACTAACTTCTTTGCTCTCTTTACCCTTCGCAGCACAGCTGAGCGAATGGGTTGCCTATTGGCGCTCCTTCTCCTCCTCTTCTTCCGTTCTTGCTGCCGCATTTCGACATTCTTGTTATGACTCTACTGTTCCAACCCCAGACAGAAGACTTCGTCCCCAACAAGACTCTTGCTTCAGTTGCTTGCTGTCTTTTCTGTGAACAACCCTTCTGAAAGGCCCCGCTATTTTCCGGTGGCAAATGTTCCTTTCTCTTCCTTCAAACTATTTTTATAGGCCGGTTTCTATTGTATATAAGTATACTTATCTTCTCCATATTAACGACTTCTGTGAGAATCCGAATTTATACCTGCATCTGCTGGGTCTTTTTGTACTTATCTCTTCACATTCATTTCCCCTAATAAAGTGATTCCTGTTCACATAATTGATTTCACTTGCCTGAAGACTCCCTCGGCTGGCCCATCACGTCTCACCCAGTCTTATTTATTAAGTGTGCTGAAGTCAAGATTATCTTGCTCCGTTTGAATTTACGACGATTTATAGCTGCTTGCAGTTTGGACGCTCCTCTTCAAACCTCCTGGAAGACACTGCAGTGGTGTCCTTCTACGAACAACTGATGCAGCAAACGGATTCCAGTTTTGTTATGGTCCGGCCTGGTACTTGAAAGTACGTGGGAGCGTATGCGTACCCGACTCTTGTCCCCAATACCAACGCGGCAGAGAAAGAGAACGCCACTGGCCACAAAAAAGTGTATTAGGGAACTGCAAGTCAAGACTAGCTGGAGCTTAAGCGTATTTATAGCACCCTACTGTGGTTCGCCTGCGTTCGGCCTAATGCACTTTGGGAAGAACATTCTAGACGAGCTGGTCGATAATTCGAATACGCAGATCAATCAGGCTCGAGGGGAGAAGCCAATGGGGAGGCACCACGGTTAAGCTGACAGAGTTGTAGTGAAAACGCACGTGGCCTCCACTGATTGGCTGGCTCTTGTTTCTGGAGTGTAGGCACTCCTAACACTTCCCACCAAGTAGGTCGGTACCGCTTTTGGCGTGGATTGACCTACATCGGCAGTGTTGATCGGCGCACGCGGTTTGTCCGGCGTCTTAGTCGTGGTTTGTTGTCTGGGGACGCGGGAGCAGTGACTGATACCGAAGGGGGTGCAGCAGTGGGTTCGGGAACCGACTGATCTGCCGGAATGGCGAAAGTATCCAGTAGGACGTCAAGAGGGAGTGAAGGCACCGACTCGAGCCTGATTGTGTTACTGCAACGTCGCCGTCGGATCTTGTTGTGGTGACGAACCCAGATGTCATCATCAACGTCGACATCAAACAACGTACTGTCTCTCTGCGCTACTGCGGTCGCATCAATCCAGTCTGGGAACCCAGTTCGATAATCACGAACGAAAACAGGTGTTCTGACGGAAAGCTTGCTGTGAGAGACTGGAGAAGTCTGCGCGGACTGCACACCAGTAGGATCGAGTGCATGAAACTTTGTACGCAGATTTCAGCCCACAAAAGCTTCGGCAGGAGAAACGTCACCAGGGGATGCCGGCTTCGGTGTTGTTCTGTAGGGAAACAGGAACGCCTGGACTCACTCGTTCGTAGCCCTCTCCCCACGAGCTTTGAAGAGGACTCTCTTAAACGTGTCGACAAAACGCTCCGCCTGACTGTTAGAGCGAAGATGCTGCATGTTGTGCTGGCTGCAGAAATTCCCAAAGATGGACGAAGTAAACAAGAGGCAGGCCAATGTCTCGAAGGTATATCTCTGCCAACCGTAAAAAGAACCATTGCAAACAAGGGTTTCGGTCAACTTGCACAGAAGTCCTTGGCACGGTGACTTGTTCTGTACACAGTGTGCAATTTGGCGTAGAACTCTTCACCGTATCTGGTAAAACAATTCATCTGGACGACGAGGGGCGCGCTGAATTCTCCAACGAATGACTTCATACTTCATTTTGACCCAACCTCGGCCTCGGTGAGACTCAAACCCAGGACAACGAGGGAAACGCTTGAGTGCAGCCAACGTTCCAGCCACCTGATCTATGAGGCCCCACCGGGAGCCGTGGTTTTAATCACATTTAGGCTTATTTACCCGTCCAGCCTATAGCAACGTACGGGGTCTGCCAAATCTAATACAGTAAGCTGACTGTCCACGGAGGTCGACGGGTTTTTCACAGTTGAATCGAAACGAATTATTCAAGATCTGCCAAAACACCTGCCTGGAGTCATCTGCTGGATTCTAGATGGATTGTTTGGGAACTCCTGCTTGGGTAGTCAGCTTTCTGTACCAGGTTTGGTGGATTCCATACTTTGCAGTAGAACGGGCGGGTAGTTTGGCCCAAATGTGATTAAAATCACGATTGCCGGTGGGGCCTCGTATCTCAGGTGGCTGGAGTGTCGCCCGTTTCCAAGCCTTCCCCTTGTTGTCGTAGATTTGAATCTCACCGAGGTCTGCCAGTTTTTCACAGTTGGGTCAAGATGAATTATTCAAAAACAGCCAAAACACTTATTAACTTCATGCTTGTGGGTCATCAGTGATTCCACAGTTTGGGCGTATGCCGCATGGAGTAAGGATTGCATTACATGAGCTCGGACATACTTTCCCACTCAGGTTTTGAGTTGACTTCCTGTCAAGCGCCTGCCAGCTGGCAACAGCGTCGGACCGAGGGCAGCAACAACCTCACTCGTCTTTCTCAGGTGGCCTAGGGCATCATCGCGATGGCATGGCAGCGAGCGCGGACTGTCTTATTCAAGACGGAGTTGGAATCCTTCATTCGGAAGATGGTTCTCAGGGACCAGAGGTTAAACAACTCAACGCTCATATTCCACGTACACAGCTCAGCATTCACAAAAATACAGGAAAAATAAGTGAACGGGTGTCGGGTACACCTAGATCTTCGTGGCAGTGATGCCGCGCCGGGTCAATGGAGACTTTCTGAGCATTGTGAAAACCCTACAAACTGCGTCATTTCGAGAGACGAAGTGGTGCTGTCCATTCGGAAGTAGCCTCGTACATGTGCATTTGAAATTAGCCAATTCTTCAAGTTAATGGTCATTAATCCCAAGGAGTGCATTCTAATCAGGGATGCAGCTCGAAAACACTTTGACTGCCCCAGCCTTTTTGCATAAAGAAACCGATTTAGCGATTCCATTTAGTCGCGTCCGGTAGAGATTACTGTGGGTCAAAATGCATGCACTGTTGGAACGATAGTAGGCACTGATCGCGGCGAGGGTTTTTGCCGGCATACTATATGGTTCTATTATCCGCCACGGGAATTCATGGTGAGCTGAATCAAACGATGCAACCAAATCGACAAAGCAGACTGGCGTGGACTGATGGTAGCCATGGCATAACGCAGAGATGTACTGTAGTATGAATATTCCCTCCGCGTATGCACGCCCAGCTAGGCAGCTAACTTGTCGGGGTCCACCGCGAACTACATCCATTGAACTTGCCTGAAAATGACGACAGCGAAGACTTTCACAGCAACACTTATAGGGCTTATACCGCTGGAGCTCTCATATTTTCTTTTGTCTCCTTTCTTGAAGACAGGCACATGGATGTCCGAGCCCCAGTCAGCAAGAACGCGCTCATCTCACCACACTTACTCAATCATCTCACAGAGTCAGGGCGCCAATGACGACGTAAAGCAGTATGGCCGCCGTTCTCATCACAACCAGAGCTACTTGGTGAAGAGGATCTGCGCAAACTTTGCGAATATACTGTCAGATTTCTCTGGTGTCATTAACATTTGAGACCTGTTCCATGGCGGTCGCTGTTTCAGCGAAATGAGTCATCGTTTCGAGACCTGGCTTGAGCAGTCTGGATAGATAACCGAAAGATTGTTACGCTGACCCAATCTGTGGCACACCTGCGTAAATTTGGGCTTTGTCAAAACCGCCTCACATGCTGATGACTTTAGTGTTTGACCGTTTTCCACAAACTTCTCTCGGAATATTCACACATTTTCTAGAATTACGTGCTCTTGGTGAAATGCCAGGCGATCAAGAGCGTGAGTGAAATTCGCCAACGCACTGGAAGATATCCAGGCGTCTACCGCTTATTTGTACCCTATTCGCTTATAGAGGTGTACAATAATGGTGTCTAAGGGGCCCTTGGGGTTTCTCCCTGCCACCGTATTTGCTGAAGTTGAGAAGTGAGCCCCCTCACGCGTCTATGGTCGCTGCGTATGTCGACTTACTAGAATTGAGTCGGCATCCAAACCTCTTCTATGGGGCGTCTGTAAAAATATTCCCGTCGTCTCCTGCAGGGATGACAGGAGACTTTAGTCAGTAGGAACTGCTGGTGGACTACGTGGAGATTGACAAGCGGTGATCCAGGACTTACAAAGCGCCGGGCCCGGAGCTCCAGAACGTGTGATTTCCACGACAGCAGAATCACTCTGTTACTACCGAGCGGATACTCAGCTCCGATGCGTTAATGGTTGTCGACTGCTTAAATTGCAGCTGCCAAGTCCATATCTCCACTGTCAAAGTATCCTTGGGCTTTCTCTGCCTGGCGGCCAAACCAGCTGTGCGTCTCACACAGCCTCCCATGCGGTTTTATTTGTGGTATTGCCATTTCAACGGACCCAGTAGAGCTAGTCCTTTTCGTAGAGCATTTGCCGGATACCTCCGACGTTGCTGTCAATCCAGCCCTAGGAGGCTAAGGCTTCTGTGACAACGCTGTGGATGAATTCCTTCAGTCTCGTCCACTCGTACCTGGTAGTTTCGCCATTGAGGATTTCCATCCGTTCCATATCGTCGTTTATCTGATCAGTGAGATTACATCTGCGTCCAGCCGAGTACAGGTGTTGCTTTGTTGAGCTTGCTAGGTGCTGTCCTCCATGAGGTTGTCCCAACTGGCTGATTTGGTCCCGTTTCGGAGACTCCAGTTGCTGTAGCATTCAGTCGCACACATTGCCCATGCCAGTAGCGGTCCTGCCCATTACATGCAGTTTGGCATTTGATAACGATGTAAGGTTGCACATACAAAGTCCCTCGCGGGGAAAGACATTATATGTGACGAGGTGCGCCCTAGCTCGGTCATCAATTAAAGTGCCCCATTTCTTGGGCATATTTCCCAATGATCAAACACTCCCTACTGCCAAAATATGGAACTATAGACGACTTGCTACAGTGTCACAAACGCGTTTGTTGTCCTTATTGAAGAAGCTGGCCCACACACGCCTCGGCCTATGAGGGGAGGTCGGCCATATTCGTCTTCCTCATCCCACCAGTCGAAATGCTTGCCATGATGTAGTCCCCGTATTCAGTGCGGCTTCTTTCGCCCACAGATGAGGCCTGACTGCCAGGCGACAGCATTGTGGAATGACTATCTCGTCCAACAGGGCACTCATTATCAGTTGTCAGTTCAACAAAGTAGACCTCTGAGAAGACACTCCATACACCCCTGATTGTATCGACAAGTCATTCACGCTTAGCAAGCATTGGTGGTAACCTTTTCCACTCTTATTTGCAGCGCGTGAACACTGATTGTGTATTCCATATTGTTCAGTCTTCAGCACACGCATTATTTAATTGGACAACCGGTTGTTGTTAGCAGGCTGGAAATCCAAAAGCTTTCGGGCTTTCACAAGGAAACAAAAAGGCATCATGATACCTAAGAAAAGTGGAATGGAAGACGAAATCCAAACCAGGAGGGGTAAGCTCAGTGGATTTGCTATATCATGGAATTTTAACCGAAATTCCGAAATGTGTATTCGATTAGAAAGAACTCTTTAAGTAGAGTCGTAAGACTAACTAGCACGTGGCATAATTGAAAGTCATTTTAATCACTTCAGGATGCCGGCTTTTAGACAAGCTTCCTTCCGACCGCTTGCAAAAAGTACACGCTGTAAAAAGTGAATACATATGTAATATGAATTTTTCCCATTGCTCTTCGATGCCCTTATGCATCGAAATATATTTCATGGGGAACATGCATAAAATGCTTTCCTCTGCTCAGTCGGTAGCAAATTACGTCTTCTTCAAATTTTATACTTTTAGAAAGGGCATTTTTCTCCTTTAAAAGCTTGTTATTATGACATTTTTAGGACCGTGAAATGTCAACCCATAAAGCTTAGTATCTGTTCATTTATTGAAGCTGTTAGTAAAGCGTACAACATGGTTCACATATACTGCAAGAATTAATGAGCCCTATATGACCTCTTCTTAATAGCCTGTGTGCTTTTCCCTACAGGAAATATATACAGCTTGTAGTTTGGACACCCTGAATATATGTGCAATGTCACGTCCGAAACAAATTTATTCGGAAATTCAGGTTTTCAAAACCAGAAGACAAGCTTTCACCAAGTAGGAGAATTGAGGTTTTTTAGAACCGGAGGACACGATTTATTAAATTGCACAGTTTACTGAAGACGTAATCTGCCACTAAATAGGCACAAGAATATTTTTTTCATGTCTTCTAGGAAATATATTTGGATGCATAAAGGCATCAAAAATAAATGGAGAAAACTCATATTACATATGCATTCACTTTTTACAGAAAGTAGTTTTTGCAAGCAGCCGGAAGGAATCTCGTCCAAAAGTTGGCATCCTGACGGGACTAAAATAACTTGCGATTACGTTACGCGGTAGTTAGTCTTGCGACTCTTTTTAAATAGTTCTTCCTAATCGAAGACACATTTCAGAATTTAAGTCAAGGTTTCAGGAGACAGCACATCTCCTGTGAAACCCAAAAAACAAAACGTTTCTTAAACTGGACAAAATGGCCGAAGTTATCGTGGGTTGAGTGAATAAATGTTAAGGCCGGCAACTTCCATAGACAGGGTGCAGAAAAATTCGTTCGCGAAATAAATCGACTACTGCAAACGTAGACCTCCCGACCAGTGATTTGACCAACAAAAAGGTAGGTAGTAGGTGTGCGGTGCTATCCAAAAGGAGTCTTGATATTTGAGAACTTGATAGTTTTGTCACCGGCAAAAGTTAAGAAGACAAACCTTACATTTGAACAATCAAGAATGTTAAAACAAGTTATTGAGAAGGGAAGTTAAACCTAAGATTGGACTAGGGCCGTGAAATAATGATTGCAATCTCATTTTTATTGCACTTTGTTTGTTTAATGGAAGATGCAGCATTCCTCGATTATCTGTATGACAGGGATTCCCGACATGACTGTGAGAGCATTTTTCGATTTCGTTTTACTTTGCAATCACTACATAATCCATGTCAAAGTCGTCCGCGACAAATTCCGTCATATCTTATTAACAAACTAATGGTTCGGCAGTACATCACCCCACCTAAGGTGCTAAAGTGTGCACGCAGTGGTGGTGATATATTTGTTAAGGTTGGGGCCCATTATGTGTCAAAAGTCGCCCAGTCAAAAAGTAAATCGGGGATTCTGTGCGGAGGTTAATGTCGGCTGATAAACAGGCAGGCGTTCTCGCACTGAAGAGTACGTTAGGGTTAAAGCCGTTTGCCTGCAAGCCATAGTACGGCACTCCGCTTGCAAAATGGAAGCCTCCTGATAGAGAGGCAGGAGAGCATAAATGTGCCCCTGAAGCAAATACCTCGTTTTAGTCATCCGCACCTTTTAACAATTGAAGCATCCCACCTGAATGCTACTAAACACGAAAAACAGACCAACCGATATCAACTTCGGAATATAAGTATCGTTAAAAATGTTTTTCTGTCAATCGAATACACAAGAATACCTCTTACCTTTAAACGCTTAACGCCTTCACGGTGTTAACGTGTCTTATATGACGCTTCCAGTGGGGTACTGCGATAAAACTACGAATGAATTCATCACCAAAGGTCTCCTCACGAATGTTTGCCCATCAGCCGTCTTTTATTTCTTGTAATATACTCCAACTGACTCGCTGGATGCAATTCGTCTCTTTTTTACTTTCTTTGTGGATTACTATAATGATCGACTGCATCTTCCATGTTGTCTCAACTCTGTTCTGGTGCCTTGGTACTGACGGTAATAAGCTAAATATGGTAGTAAATGCATACATCAGTAGATACGGTAATTATGTACATTTTTGAGATCTGGTGCAGTGAGGATGGACGTACTGTAGGTGTTGGGGATAATAATTTTCATGGGGTATTAGACGGGCTTTTTCAGTTTTGTATGCAAATGGTAGAGAATCTGAGAAATTGGAGAGAAAGACACAATAATGTCTGGGGTAACCCGTTCAGTGAGTTTCAGAAGTATGAATGAACGGGAAGATTAAATATTCTGATTAGTAGACTTTTATGGATACCAGTAATTCTAGCGGTACACCAAACATAAAGTTTCGTTGATTCTATGAATGTTAATAAGATTAGTCAAAACGGCGCAAAATGAATAGAACTGGACTAAAGGAAAATAGGGGAGACATTATCTGGCTCGACAGCCGTTGAACCACGGATTTTTGAAGATGGTTCACCGATTCAGTCATGGATTCAGGATGGAAGACACGTGGTGATAGTGAAGCATCCTTTGAGGAAAGATTGCGCTCATTAGTGGTAAATGTAAAACTTTGCTTAGGTGAGTGTAAATGAGCATCAGCGTGTGTCAATATACTTTGTCGGCCAGTGAGATACTCGAAATACCTCCAAACGTCAGCAGACGAGGAAAAGAGCCGAATATTAAACGGACCGTCTAGATTGACAATCCCGGTTTCACTAGACTGTTAATCTCCATTCGGTCATCACACAGGCTTATTTAGTAGAAGGTTTGCTTCTGACGAATTAGATATTTAATGTATGGTGAACAAATTCTGTGAAGCTTATCCTCGCGATCAGAGTAAAAAATATCAAAAGATTAGTTCAGAAATGTCGTAAGGTGGCTATAACATGAGTGGACAATCTGGAGAGCAGGAATAGAAGTGATAATAATGATCACGAGCAATTTTTGCAGGAGGCATCGCGATTCGTAACTTTGCTCTCTGATTTAGTTGCCAATGCGCACTTATACGTGGAATATATTTTCGAAGGCCTAATCAAACAGAATTGCCTGTACCAAACAGTGCAGATTCATTTTTGTGTGAAAGGTATTTAAGGAAGTTATTTAAGAAGCGATCAGGAGAGGTAAAGATAAGAGATCCGAGGGAAGAAAAGTCTTCGAATTCCAAATGTGAAAGACGCTGTTGGTTCACGACATTGAGGCTGGCAGATAAAAGACGAAGATGCTCATTAGACAAGAAAAAAGGCTTTGTTTGAAAGTCGAAAATGACGTCTAAAGCACCTTTAAAGTCTGAGGATAGCAAGACAAGGCTAGCGCATAACTTCAATAATGCATCCTACCAAAGTGGTTATAATGAAGGAATACAGGCCTATCCGGCTTGACAAAGACGTGTCATTCAACGTCCCGTCCACGTCTGGCTATGCCACCCCAAACAAATGCGCGAGGAGTCAGATTTTTTCTCTTTAATTTTGTAGCCTCAAGTGCACTCATCGTAAACTGTCAGCTAGCGTAATACTCCTAAATGTGGCAGATCGTACCTACCACGCCTTAGTAAAGGTAACCCAACGATAATCAGCCCATTGAAGTGCACAAGCAAATGCCCACCGTAGAACCTGCTGTACTGTGCGACATATGGAGGTAAACAGACAGTTGTAGGGGAAAAAGTTTGAGAAACATATACAAAAACATGCATTCCTCGGCCATGGGGATTAGAGGGCTCCCGCACCCAAACAACAGGGATGACGTCCGTGGTACGTCCTACAAGCTTTGTTAACGTAGTTACATGTGAGGTAATTAATCGCGCATTATTGCAAGTACAACAACAATATGCGAGGCAAATAGTATCTAGTGTACTAACAGCAATTTTTAAGTTCATTTACCATGTCCTTGGGCGGGGGTACATATGGGTATGCGAAGGCATCGTGTGGACACCTGGAAACTACATACATGCTAATGACAATGGAAAGAAAAATGCTGTGCTCCATGGATGTGCACCTGCGTTTCGATCGTTTTTCATACTAGCGCTCCAATCCTCGGCACCGAACAGTCAGCGTTCAATAAACCATCTCGATATGACAATTAATGAAGCGGGGATTTTGGACGGCGTAAACCGTGCGTGTCAACAAACCGAAATAGATCTACTTTTATGGATGCCAAGCAGTGGACAATCAGTAAAAGACCACCTTTACTTGGATACGCCCACCAGTAGAAGTTATAAAAAAGCGGTGAACCTAGCAGGGCATTCAAGAGGTTCCTATTGGGTCCTTTCTCATTTTCCCTCCTATCATGGTCAGCTGTTTGATCTTAAGACAGCCAAAACTCAGCCAGATAGCCGTCTCTTTTCCTTATGGATTGTCAAGAAGCTTATTAACCGCCTTACACGACGGTGGATAGCCGAATTTACACGTCAGCTAACCGGATATTCATGTCCGCTAACTGGCCCTTCACGTCAGCTATGTGCTTGTGCACATGTTGACAACATATGCTTTTTGTAATTGGCATAGAAACACAATGATATTTCCGTGGACAGTCTAGAGTAATAACTAATAAAAAGCGATTGCTAATGTGAGGCCGGTGGTGTAAGTTGATTTGGCCTATTCGAAGACTGAAGAGATGAAGCGTATTTACATTCCTTCCTGACCTGCAAACTGTTTGTGTTAATTATGCATGCAGAAGTATTTCGAGTGGCGTTGGCGACCAACAAGCTGCTACCTTCGCCCGAATCCAGCTTGGATTGAATGGGAGTATTTCATATCACAGGAAATATACGTCAACTTCTCATACATTTTTCGTCTGTATATAATGCTCTGATGAAATATGCGACAATTATGCATCAAAACTGCTTCCAAAAGACAAAATGAACAGACGTCAAATTAACCTGCAGTTTCAGCACCTACTACGAAGTTAGAAGTGGTATTCTGCTAGCATACTTAATGCCAACCTGATAAACTAATGGATAAACTAAATGATGGAAAAAATGGAGAAAAAAGCGCTGATGAGACACCTAGAGGAGAACGGCTTGTTTAGTGAACACCAACATGGATTTAGAGGTGGTCAATCCTGTCTCAATAGCCTGCTCGTATCCATGGAAAGCTAGACAAAATCCCTCTAGATGCATTTTTCAGTAGATGAAGTTTACATTGTCTTCAGCATAGCCTTCGACAGGATGCCACACAGACGGCTCATATTTAAACTGCACCAAATAGGTCTGACTGGCAACCTGCTCAAGTGGTTGACGGATTTCATCACACGCCGACGTGGGAAACCGTCCACAGTGGTAATGAATGGCTTCTGAACCTCAATTTCAACAAACGTCAATTCATCCGACTGCAGTCTAGTTCCACAAAGTATTTGAAGTCTGAATACCACTATTTCCTCGGCAGTCACGAACTCGGGCTTGCAAATGAGGAAAAGAGCCTAGGTCTGTGGATGACGTCCACTCTCAAGCTTTCGTCTCACTGCGCCAAGATAGCAGAGAAGGCTGTGGGCATCATGGGAGTGATCAGGAGATTCTTCCTAAACTTCGACGAGAGCTTTTCGTTTGACTGTTTGGAGCATTTATTCGGCCGATTTTTGAATATGGTATTCAGGCATGGCACCCCTGGATTAAGCAAAATTGCACTCTCTTGGAGAAGGTGCACCGAAGAGCGCATAACATTAGTCGGTGGGCTGAAGACCCTAACTTACAAGGAACGGCTAGAAAGGCTCAACATTTTTCCTCTCTCTTATCGGCAATACAGAGGGGACATGATCATGGTCGTGTAACTTGTTAGGGCAGTAGACTGTGCACTGGAATTGGCCCAGTTTTTTGAACTAGCACAAACGACGAATCTCCGAGGTCACAGATATGAACTGAAGAAGAAGTACGCCAAGCCTGAAGTGCGGTCGAATTTCTTCTCCCACAGGATGATTGACGATTGGAACAAACTGGCTTATTCAGTTGTTCTGGCGGGAATCGTTGAGAAATTTAAACGAAGACTTGATGACATTTTATATGATGGCCATGTATTTACTTGGTAAGAACTGATAAAATTAACTCGTATATCTACGTAAACATACGTGCGTTTTTTCAGTCTATCTCTGTAAGTAGGGCTTTCAAATGCAATGCTATCTCCCTTATATATGTACCGAAGTATTAAGTAAAATGGCTATCTTCCTTAAAATGTTCAAAATTTTTCCGTGAATAAATTGAAGAAATAATGGTGGCTAGGTTTTTGGTACATAGCTAGATCATGTAAGATATTTCAAATTGGATTTACACATATTCTGACTGCTGTAATCAGGTCTTTATAGCTCCCCGAAATTTCTACCTCATCAACTTTTTGTAAGTCGGACATCACGAAAATGTTTATTTATGGACTGCAGAGAATGTTCAAGGCGAATACCTAATTTCGTGCACTTTGGGCAGATCGATAATAATTTTGGGAATTCTGCCGTCTGGAAACCGATACTGTTCTGTTAAGCAAGTACGAAAATCACCGACACGCGTCCGTGGTTACGTTTTATCATGATCCTTTGGATTGAATAAGCTGAGGGACGCATCAGAGACCACTCATATGCACAAGGAATCCAATCTCTTCGCTATTTAGCGGCATAATCTGGACTTAAGGACAACGAGCACAGCGAACTACCGTCATAAAACACGTACTTCTCAGGATATGATTCCTAACCAGAAATTTTTGTGAATTCTTTGGTTTGAATTTAAAACTCGTCTTTCAAGTTGCTCAATTTCCAAGTATGCTCAAGGTACGCCTTTCTTCTGACTGGAACTCTTCACTGTGTTCTCTCATTCACCGGAAAATATGAATTTATTCCCATAACTGTGTTGCCGGAAATTCTCCCACAGTATCATCTGCTGCCGCTGCTGCCAAGATGGTCGTGCACAATTGTAACACCCCAGCAGACCTGACGGACAGAAACCCTTTTTTTAATGGCCCTCACTCTTGTGTAGATCGATCGTGAGAACTACGCACTCGAGTCGATCACCGGTGGCCATCAATCCGATAAGTCCAATCGTTGACAACTTTTCGTTTATCTGTTTTTGTTGTGCGTTGATTATTATGTCGTCTACTGTTTCATCTTTTCCCAGATTTTTGAAACGCATTTTGCGTGTTTCCTTGTACATATCGAGTTGCTAATGTTTTCGTTCACGACTATTTTTCTATCGTTCGTTATCGTTCGTTTTTTGCAACCGGGTTTCGGCGTCAATTCCCTATCATACATTATCTCTCACGGCCAATAAACTGTTTACATCTTCCATTCATCGTCTAATACTAATTACTTACTTGTGTGTCTGCAAACGAATGCCTGTGTAATGGATACCTTAGGTACGAACACTCAGGAGTCGGAGTCCCTTCCAAGAAGCGGAAGTTATACTCAGACCCTATCGATCCCCGGACTGTTCCTTCACCAAGTTCCCAGGATACTATACATGGTATTGCAGATCAAATTAACCAATCACCATTCTCAACCATCAACCAATGAATAGTGTCGGCAACAGTTGCCTGTTCTGTGAGGGTTTGTGTCGTGACCTGCTCTGTCTGTCCTTCGCTTGGTTCCATATCCAAACAATAAAGAGCTCGGAGTGTCGGACTGGCCTATGTTAGCCAATGAGACCTTTGACTAAATCACATCTTAACGATATAATCGGAAATCTGAAAAAAACTCCATCTGTATGGTATGTATTCCACCAACTTCACCGTGCATTTTATTTAACTCCTTAGTTCATTGACTTTCGCCTGAAAAATGCCGTTGCACGTGGTCTCATGCTCACTTTTTCACCGGCTTTGCATGTGTTTTTCATCAGTTAACCGTTGTTTTGTGCGTCGCGTGGAATCTCATGCAAGATTTGCGAGCGCGGGTAGATGCAAGCAGCTCTTTGGGTTCGGGGTTGCAGCCACTGGCGCATTAGGCCTAAAGCGCTTTGTAATTGCTGAAGGTAATATGCTATTATTAGTGTATTGTCCGGTAAATATAGGTGTTATCCCCCCACCCTTCACTGCATATTCCCCCGTAAGTCTTAGCCTCCCTGGCGGCAAGCAGATTGACGTGAAGAACGTCGCCTGCGGCTTTGGGTATTCCCTTTTTATACGGAAATGTACTCAGCGGGGACTGGTCGTTTTAGGCTGTGGTCTTAATACTGACGGTCAACTTGGTCCACATGTAAGTTAACGCATTTGGTTCTTCTCGTAACTTTTTTAAGTTCTATAACGAGTATTAGTCGTACCTCGCATCACCAGTGTTGTTTATTTCTTCACTTTCACAACACCGCAATCTAAGTTAACTTAAATTAATGCGATTCGAATGTCTCCCCTTTGTTAACACGACTCTTTGTCATTTTATTTGATGCCAATTTAGAGTACTTCTGCAGACACGTAAAACATAGCTAACTCCTTTATGAATCTAAAGAGCATCGTTGCGGTGCCATCTTCATTAGAATGATAATAATGATCTGGATGTTCGGAATCTGATTTTAGCTGTTTACTGTTGGTACTGTCTAAACCCCGTGTGATGAGGAAAAGTTATCGGAACCGTAGTTCTGCTCACTCAACCTTGTGCTGAGGAGGATACCTCAACGATCCCAGACGGAGTGTTACTTGCTGAAGGCTAAAGCGGCTTGAAAGATCCAGGCTGCAATCCCATCATTGATTCTGATTTTTCCCCAAGTTGTGTTTCCAGGACATGAAACTTGGCCAGGAGCAGCCAATTGGCCGTCGCTGACATTATTCAAGGGTTCCTCGACTCCGAAGTTGGTACTGGTTGACGCATGACATCCTCTTGCTCCGTATTAATGACCAATCTGAAGTTGACGTATCCGAGAGCGAAGGAGTTCAGTCTTAACTGAATGTGCGCCTCACTTGTGGTGTTTAGTGTATAATCATCGGCAAAGTAAAGGTAACGTATCTTGACTTTGGAGTTGTTTTCGGATAGATGCTGAGTAGATTTCCACCTCCTCGATAGTTGATACCGATTTCCGACCACCCCGCACGGCGGACGTACACCGGCACCGTAGAGGACAGAAGGTTGAAGTAGTTTGGGGCGGTAGTGCAGCACCGATTCACCCCGTTTGTAATAATGAAGACTTCCAAAGCTGATTCGTCGTCCGTGAAGTGCCACACTGTCGCTGCGAGACCGGCTGACTACCAGAGTAACGTTTTCAGGACACCATAGTTCCGTTTTTTTTTCCAGAGCCAGTTTCGGTTCACAGTGTTAGAGGCATCCGAAAGTGCACACTGGCGCACAGTCGTGCCCCAACTTCGGCATTTTGTCATATGGGTGGTTGAATTATTTTTTCGGGATTTTTATTGAACCTTTAGAAGAAGTCCTTTTTTGACGCGGGCTGACTACCTGGGAGAGCACGGGTGAATATTTGGCTAGCAATACTTAGAAGCGAGGTGCCGCGGTCGTCGCAGATTTATCTACTTTCTTTCCGCTTGTGAACTGCTCATTGATCACACCCCCAAAGCCATGTGTAATTTGCCCTTGTCCGCGTAATTACTAATGAAGTCAGTTAATCCAGTGCTTGAGGGCCACCATATATATAGACTCCTCCCGGGATCAGGTCGACATTCGGATGTTTTTGTTAGTTAGCATCTTCTGCGCCACCCGGGAAGACGGGTTGCCCGTTAGCCTAGCTGCTGGCTATCCAGCGCGCCCACAGCTAGCGGATAGTGAGACGACCTTCAGTGAAGGTTAGCTGCGAAATAAGCAGACCCAGGTCTGAAGAATAAGCAGTCGCGAACCAGCAGCAACATTGCTACCAGGATGCGGTGGGCTGAGGTCTGGCACGCTGAAAGCCTTATAAAAAGCCGCAAAACCCAATGACGGCATTGTGACATGGCAACCGTAAACCGCCAGTAAATAAGTTTACTTGCCACCACTGCCTTGTGGTTAAGCTTTTAAGCCAAAGCGCCAGAGTAGACAACCTCGAACAAACAATCCGAGCGACTGTTGGGGACCCGCCCGTATTCGAAATTCCCAAGAAACCTCATGAAATATGTCCGATCACAGAAACCTCAATATGTCTGCGCCGTCCAGATTCTGTTTCTTCCTAGATGGATGAGCGGCCATAGCCGATGTTTGCTTTGGTTTAAGAGAATCTGTTGATGGCTTCCTTGCAAATTGAAGAACAATAAAAGACTCATCATAAGTGCTTTCCCCTACGTTCCGTGATTCACGAGTTCTCAGTCCGCTGGGTTATTTCTTCAGAATAAGCCGCAACTTGGGAGCTGACCCTGTTTATCCGTACTGCGTCTTCGTTTTCGGCTATTCGCATCCAGAGTAGTTACCCAGTTTATTCGACTTATTTACTCTGCCCTCGACTTCACCACATCCGACAAACGGCTCTAGGCATTCCTTGCTGTAGCAGTGGGTCTTCTCGTCTAATCGCCTGGCGTCTAATGGTTGCCGCCAGTCCCTGTGCAACTCCAACTCCAAGTTGTGCAAGGCGACCGGCGGCCTCCGAAGCGTTCTTAACGTATAGAAGCGGTTTCCGAAATTTGGGGTCGGTGCTATTTGGCCTCCTCTTGTTCGTTGAGTTTATTACCAAATAGTGGGAAGACAATCTTGTGAGATTTCGTTGTGCCGATCAATATAGAAGACGTGACCAGCTCCTTTCAACAACTATTGCTTCGGAAAACAGGCCCCACTAGGGATGACGATGTCCACGTTGTATGGAGCCAGTTTCCAGCGAGCCAGAGCTGTCCTCCCTTCGAGTCGGTTTTACTTGGGTTGCCTAAAAGATTACGGACACCCTGGGTTTGTAGAGTGAACTAAGGGGGTGGAGGGGAAAATTATCCACATTTATTACACCTTGATCGGTTAATGTATGTCCAGCAGCCTTGGTAAGCTGTGTATGCATTGTCAACCGGTATCTTGGAGCGCATTCTAAAAGCATACTTTTCTGAGGGGGCCGGGGGTACTCCAGCTATGCCGCCTTTAGGAGTACATGTCATCCTCCCCGCAGAACCTTAGTATTTGGGGCTGTGGGGGAGAGAGAGAGATGGCATTTAAATTGAAAGTTATCGTCCACAGATGAGTGACCGAGTGTTTTTCGCATTTGTGAACTTGGCCGTCGTGTGCTTTGTACACTAGAAGTGCTTTTGCCCTAGTTCCGTCTCGTGTACTTGCCAAATGCCCACACAGGCTCAGCCAATCTTCTGCGGTCGCATAACAAACCTGCGAGGGGTTGAACTCATCAATGGGTTCCCCAGCGTTCCACATATGCTTCCTGGTATTATTCCAGCTATCAAACTGAACGTTTCGCTTTTATTTAAAGTTATTTTGGGGACTTGAATTAAGTCACTCAGACCCCGAATTATCATACGGAGAACCACTTTTCTTTACGCATTCGAGTATAGTCTCAACTTCAACAGAATAACTGCGTAGTTTATTTACCCGCAAATCCAGCAGTCGTATGTATCGTGCATGGGGAGTAGTTCTACCATACTCTCAAAAAATACAAAATCTCGAGCACGTTTCGCTGGTTTACTGCTGGATGACTCAACTGCAAGGGACTCGGATCATGAGTAACATTCTCAGCTTCCCTCATTTTTGATCCATTTCCTCTCATTAAGATGAGGGTTATAGTTTCACTTTAAATTATTGCGCAAACTTGGAGATGATTGTAGTTCTGCTGTCCTCACACGCAAGCTGTATTTTCAGCCATTTTCGCGCAAACTAGTATTTCACCAGCGTGATGGAGATTTGGGTTCCGTCGATGAAAAGCCTCAAGCTCGCACTCACTGTCCTGCGAACGATAGAGTTCACAACACCCACGTCCGGTCGGTACTGCCGCGTGCGTCTCATCCCGAGTCATTGCATGTTCAGCACACGCGTGGGCTTGTTGTCCTCGACCGCGGGCAAGTGCGAAGAGTTTGATGCATTACTTGGCGCGGTTGTGTAAAAATATCTGCACCACGTGCCCTTCGAGTCACTATTTCCAAACTGCTTAAGCACCTCCTGACGTGTCATGAACAGTTTTATAGCCAAAAGGCCGTCTCTGGTAAACTGACGCAACGTAGGTCTGCTAGCTGGCGTTGATAAGCTTATTAATGTACTTTCACCAGTGGACATCACAGTAGCTTGCCGACTATGTACCCTCTATGCGGTTTTGAGCAGGTAGAGGGAGACTGACTGAGGTACCTAAAACTTGTCATCGGACTGTGCTTATAACTGTCCTTCTTTAGTAGCTTATTTGCGCAAGTGGTATATACAAGATTTTAGTTCGGCTACTGATAATACTCACAAAAAAATGCTCTTCGCTGTTAAAATGAGGACGTTTGCTACTGGACAAGTTTGATTTTATTTTCGTAATTCCAGGAAAGCACCCAGACTCCGTGTTCCCTTAGGGGTTTTGTATTTTGGCATATTGTCCACCAGACATACCGTAGGCAAGAGTGACGCGTTTCCCTCGAAGTTCGTCGGCCGCATTGACTATGCCCAGCCCACTATGAAGCAATTATTTGGGTAATATTGCGTGGCCATACCGTAAAAATCCGTTGCTTACGTAGGTCGTGTTTCGCTTGCAGTAGAGACCGTGGCCCGGTTTGCCTGAATTATGGTTATATAACGTCTAAGTTGCCTATGACCATCTTTTAGACTTCGGCTTTGGTGGGACTCTTTGACCACTCCCCTTCCTATTAATCAAACAGCATTTCATTTTTCGCATCTCAATCACATTAACAGAAGCTATCACAAGCAAAGGTAGTCACGTACAATACAACTTGCCGAAGTTTCATTCGAATGGAAGGTTTCTGCCTCTGAGAATGCCACCATCTAATACGGTGTTAACTGGGCTTTCTGTATGGATGGCGGACTGAGACCTCCTTTGATGGGACAGGGAAATAGAGACTCCCGTATTATATGTGGTCTTGCTCTAAATTCCCGGAGGTTAGGGTTGGGGTTACAGCTAGGATAGAAAAATAGGTAGCTCCCCGGAATTTGGCCCGAGGCCACCTGTAGTACCCTTGTCCGACTCTTCCTTTAAGGTATCTCTCTATTAGTCTCGTCGAAAATGGTGCTGTGAAACCATAACACTTACTTCCTTATCCTCCCGGACTGATTTTCGATGTTTCCAAGGTTTGGCAGACGTAGGGTGGCTCACTGCTTTTTGTTCAATAATCTTAGCTGCAGCATAGCGTTAACGGTACCAATAGCGTTGACCGAAATCCATACTCAATCTGGCCAGCAGTATTCGATACGACTCTGAAAAGTGTTTATCTCAGGAAAAAATATTAAATATCGCCTTGACATGATAGTGACACCTTCATGAACATAAACACAATCAACTCTCCTGTTTTTAGTTACAGGTTGTTGTTACCCTGCGACAAGACCCAGGTCAACTCCTATGCATAACTTTTCCTTTCACACTTTCTTAGCCCAATGCAGTCCACGGAAAAACACCTACTGGCGTCCAGTTCGATTTGCTTCCTGAGCCCCAGCTGATACACTTGCCATCTGACGATTACGTGCCTTTTGCGGTTGCCTGTGGGCGCGCCCACACACTGGTCGCCTGTAAATCGCGAGCATCTGACGCCCCTCACTGCATCTACAGTTTTGGCAATAACACCTTCGGCCAGTGTGCACGACAGATTATCAGGGACGAGGTCTACTGCTCTGAGAATGCCATCATCACACAGGTCCCATCTCCGGAGACTCTAAATGCTGTAAAACAGGTTTGTAGCATTTTTACTCCGCTAAATAGGAGCCACGTACTTTTATTTTGTGATTCTCAGGACTCCGACCGTTATGGGTCTAGCTGGTAGCACAGTTTTGGCTGTCAGGGGAAAGCGTTTGCTTTAGGAGTGTTGCCGGGTCTGAGGTATCCAAAGTATGGGAATGTTCTAGGGTCCAACACCAATAAGATGGACTTGTATTAGACGAAGGACACACAGGTCGTAATGATATTGATTATGGATCGACAGATTTTAGATGCCTTCATGGAGAAATGTCTGCATATACCACTAACCACCATAGAGTGTTTTCCTCTTGGTGAGAGTCCATTTTTCATTGTTGAGCTGCACGACCAGACCACGGCTGCTAGGCGAATTTGTTCTGGTAAACATACACCAGGAAGCGGTTCGATGAATAGTGTGTAGATGGTTTTCCAACGACCAACACTAGCTTTTTCCCATTGCCTTGCCATACCACTGGCTATTAAGACTTTCCCTATGTAATCAGTTTTCCGGGCTTGTCTCCAGTCACCGATTTACGGTATGGCTGATGCATTCTTCACAATTTCATTTTTTTGCTCGAGTTTTCACGTAGTTGAACACCGGTAAGCCTTTCAAGCCTATCCAAATAGCCGTGTTTGCTTTTCGTCCTCACTTTCCTTGACTGCCCGATAACAAGACTTCCCTGATGCTAGTTACCATCATCTACCAGGAGGCTTGGAACTGCAAGAAAGCGGAGCTTCTCTGTTAATATAATTAAAGGCCACACGGGACATGCGTATTGTACTGTACTTACTTGTACTTGGTACGGCTGCGATCATGCCTGACCTAGCTGGCCTTAATGATGTCCCGAACTGTACCCCTTCACGCGTGATGATCCGCTGCCGCAGATCTGAACATTTCAACCCATTCTCTTCGCCAACGACGGAGACCGAATACCGAAGGTCTAAGAGCCACCTCCATGTCTTGACGGACCCACTCTTCGACGTCTCCAATGGGGTATCGGTGCCGGATTGAGGGCAATAACACTGTGCTCCTGAGGTGGACGACGAAGAATATTTCCATACCACCTCAGTCGTCTTTCTTGGATGGCCCGGGTTATCCTTGCGATGTCCAGCGAGCGCGGACTGTCTTATTTGAGACGAAATCGGTGTATTTCACTTGAAGGATGGTCCTCAAGCAGTGATGTCCAAATACTTCCAGTTTTCGCTCGTCCTCCACGCGCACAGCCCAGCGCTCTCAACCATAAAGAAGGACGGACCGGACGGACGCACGGTACACGCGAATCTTAGGGGCAATGGAGAGGTCGCGTCGGAACCATAGACATTTTCTAAGGCTCGAGAAAACCCGTCAGGCATCATTAGTTCGGGAGACAATGTCATCCTTGCTCTGACCACTCGGCAGCAGCCTCTCCCGAGGTATATAAAACTGTCTTCTTCAAGTTGGCAGCCATCACTCCTGCGAGGTGACTTCTCCTGGTCAGGGATGCAGCTTGATGGATACACCGACCGATTTAGCGGCCTCGTTCACCCGTGACACCATAGACAGCAGATCATCAAAACTTGAGCCAAGTAAGACAATATCACCGGCATAGTCGAGATCAGCCAGTCGGTGTCCGGGTGCAAATTCAACACCGTCACCTTCATGTAGGGCCCTCCTGATAATCCAGTCAATAGCGTAGTTGAACAGAATGGGTGACAGGATACAACCCTGCCGAACGCCAGGCCGATTACCAAACGGTTGGGAAAATTATTGTGAACCAGGACTCGCTGGATGGTGGAGCGATGATGGGCCTTGATCATAGCGATGATTTTTGGCGGTACACCATATGCCGCCATTACCCGCCATGGGGACTCACGATGGACGGAATCGAACGCTGCGGCAAAGTCAACAAGGCAGACGGCCGTCGGTTGCTGGTAGCTATTGTTAAATTCAAGAAGGCGCCTTAGTGTGAATACCTGGTCCGCGCATCCATGTCCAGCACGGGATCCGGCTTGGTTTGTCCACGTTCTGGAGTCACGCACAGCCGAGAATCACCTGAGTAGGACAATAGCGAAGATCGCAGCGACGTCCATGAGGCTTATGCTGTGGTAGTTCTCGTATCTCGTCTTATCTCCCTTCTTGAGGATAGACACAATGATGCCTAAGCCCCTGTCCTCAGGAGCAACCTTTGGGTACCGGGGTCCAGGAACGTTCGCACATTAAAGCATCCAATACCAAGAGTCCGTCCCCGATTGAGTAGTCCAGCTCGCATATTATTCGTCCGCACCACTGGACCAGGGTTGCGGAGCGCGTCGGCTCCCGCATACGCCGTAGCATGGGTCGTAATGCTATAGCCAGACATATTTCATGAGGTTTCTTGGGAGTTTCGGATCCAGGCGGATCCCCAACAGCCGCTGGGATTGTTTGCTCGAGGTTTTCTCCTCTAGCGCTTTGTATTACAAGCCTAACTACAAGGCAGCGGTGGTAAGCAAACTTATTTATTGGCGGTTTACGGTCGCCATGTCACAATGCTGTTATCGGGCTTTGCGGCTTTCTTATAAGGCTTTTAGTGTGCCAGACCTCAGCCCTGCGCACCCTGGTAGCACTGTCACTGCTGGTCAGCGACTGCTTATTCGTCAGACCTGGGTCTGCTTATTTCGCAGCTAACCTTCACTGAACGTCGTCTCACTATCCGCCACCTGTGGACGCGCCGGGTAGCCAGCAGCTAGGTTACCGGGCAACCCGTCTTCCCGGCGTACATACTGGACGGTAAGACGGCATTCATCTGTGGAACATGCAGACTTTTTGGGTCTGACAAATAAGCAGTTGCAGACTGTGCAACCGTAGAACTTTCAGGCGTGGCTGAGAACCGATCTTGAAAATCGATAACCTATAAAACATCACAAATCATACGCTTTTCAAAATTCAGCGACCGTTGCCACAATCGATTAAAGTTTTATCTGGTTTCGTCCGGCACAGTACTGTAGCCTCTAGCCTGATGCGTCAGAGGGGTGGATGAAGGCGCTCACCGGTGAGTCCGGAATCCACAGTACATTGTAACTGTACGAAGCCGCCCTACATGACCGCTGTCTGGTAGGCCCCGGCTAAACCGAATTTTTTGCACGATTGGCAGGCTATGGTCCGCTCTGTCTACTGAGCCCGAGGTACTGAATCACTTTAATAAATTAACAACTAAACTTTTCAATTTTTCTGTCAGACTGGTAGCTTGTATCTTTCCAAACACCTGTGTCCTCTTCCGCATGTGGATCTCGCGGTCTATACATGGTTGTGAACCCTTGCAACTGCTTTACTCTTCTCCTTGGCTAAGATGTTGCTAATGCTGTATTTTTGTGCATTTGACCTCGCCTACTGAATTCAGGCCAGTTGGACAGTCTCGTTACTGCACTCAGTAAAAGTATTTCGCACGGATTTCAGATTTGGTTACTCAGGGTGTATCTTCAAGTGTGGTCTGAACTAGTTCTGCGCCTCACTAACAGTTCTTGCGGTCCAGCCGATGACGCTGCAAGAAGTGGAAATAAGTGGCTTTGCAGGGATCACCATCTTATCAGCTCTACTGACTGAGAAGACTTGGACGAACTACCTGACACGGTCATATCGCTGTGACCTTTATCGGCTCAGCCATGCATGGCGCATGCATGCCGCGTCTAACTCTTGGTTGAAATCTGCGCAGTATAAAGGTAATCATGCGGTCAGACAAGTACATGGCTGATATTGATTCAGCCTCAGCGTGCTTCAAACAAAATTAGAAGTTACCTGCCTTCAGAAAACTTCGAAGACGTGTATTCTACCGGAAGGTCAATGAAGGTTCTCCTTTACTCCTCCGGACCCTGTCGATTGCCTACCGACTACAATCATCATTCGATGGAAGTGACCTTGAGCTTGCTCGCGGTCTGTTGTTATATGTCCTTTTCTTTGTTAAAGTAGGCGGGTTTCCAATGGTTTTTAATCCTTCAACGGGGTTCACACTTTTTCCCTGCTGTCCTGAGGTTGTGTATGGCAGTCTGACGGCGCAGTATATGCCAGAAATATAAATTCTAGTCTCTGCAGTCGTTTTGTCGATTATTCGTCGCTGTGGGACCACCTGCGAGGGCTGTAGACTGAAACTCCAAGGTAAACCGGATCACTGGTATTCCGTCCTGCACTCAGACTGGATCAGCGGCCTCAATATTCAGTGTCTTCGGCCGCGCTCGACAGGTCGAGCCTGCTTCTCATCTGGTGGGACCTCTTAGCCGAGGTTCGCGCTTTCTAAGGTCAGGATCCGAGTGTCTGAGGGCGGCAGATGGGCCAGAAGTGGTCATTCTAGATTTCTTTGTTTTTTTTCTTTAACGTTTTGTAACAACCTCGCACAAAAGTAATCTCAGCTGGAGGGCAATATCTCCGGGGTTTTTGTTTTAGCTCGTCTGTGGTCAAGACCACAGTCTCGTTCTCACTGAAGATGGCCGCGTTTTTTCTGCTGGTCTTGGCACCGACGGCCAAACGGGCCTGGGCACTACGGACTGCGTGGATAGACTCACTCGTGTCAGAGGAGCCATCGAAGACGTTTTCATTGAGTACGTTTCCTTTCATGCCGCTTTCTAACCCGCTAAGGACATCCGACCTCTTGCATTCGTCAACTTTCTTTTCGTACAACCTTAATTGAAAGCACTCAAGGAAAGCCATGGTCCCGTCTCTTTTATTTGGATTTTAATGAATATCTTGTTTGGCACCGGAAAATTATTTCATATATCATATTTCGGGCTCTTAAACCAGTTTGTTAACTGTTCGCTTGCTATTCTGCATTCCCCCTGAAAAGTAGCAAACTACTTTGGAGCACTCAAAGAAAATCTACTAGTGATGTGGTTTATGACCGGGGTTGCTTACTCCCGGGGAGCATTTGTGCAGAGCAAAAGAGCTGAACATCTAAGAACTTTGTGGTATCGCAAATTCTGACCCTCCTTACTGTCACCAATCAGAGGAGAACACTATTTTTACTACTTCATGATAATATTAAATGAATTTAATGCCCCATTGAAGGCATTGTCAAAAAGGTATTGCATTGTATTTTTACTCCGATGACTATCTTAAGACATTTCAACTGTCCTCACACAACAGCCACCGCGAGGTCTTTGTATTCCTTTCTCTGGCATATACAAATAAATATCGCCAGTTATTTTTTTTATCATAAGTGCTCCCCGGAATAAGTAACCTCGGATATAAACCATACTCTTGCCGGAAATCTTTCTGAGATCGACTCGGTCTCTGGAATAAAATCCTTGTTTGCCTGATGTTCCGGACAGATCCCCGGAGGCAGAATCAGAAGTAGGATCATAAAGCGGTTGCAATTATTGCTCCCAGAATAATTCCTTTGTAATTCGGCCCAGCCAGGTAGACTTTACTGTATCGCCCTAAACCCATAACCCCTGTCCGACTGGGAGCACGGAAAGGTTGAACGGTTAAGGGACTAAACAATTACCCCTAAGAAGGACTGGACATCGTTTGCCGGACTTTCCTTGCATGTCCCAGCTGCAGAGCTGACCGTACCCGAGATGACACACAGGAACTGGTTTTATCCTAGGAGCTGAGAACCCAGTAAATTTCTTCAGATGACAATACATCGTTTTCAAGCACTTCTACTGCATCAGTCTCTTGCTACAAAGATTAGACACCCATATTTTTAGAGGACCATTGGCATTGTCTCATTCGAGACGAAGTCGGTGTACTTCACGCAATTGGATGAACCGCAGGCAGCGGTGGTAGATCAGTCTTACTTTTCCCTCACCATTTATACGCACAGCACGTCAATCACACACGTATAAGAGGACTTAACGGACGCATGTCCGACACACGCGAATCTTCTTGGCGATGGAAAGATACCACGTCGGCTCAATCGGCACTTTCTAATGACTGAAAACCCGGCGGGAAGTATCGATTTGGGAGACAATGTTGTTCATACTCTGTCAATTCGACAGAAACGTTGCTGAGGCGTGTTTGAGACTGTCTACTACATTAAGCTAACCGTCACTGGTCCTGAGGGGGCTTTTTCTCGGTCAAGGATGCGGCAGAAAAACAAGTTGGTCGTCCCAGCGTCTATGGATAACCCAATCTATTTAGCAGTTCCATTCACCCATGACAGCGCAATCTGTAAGCCACCAATGCTTGGAACTGGAAAAGCGGCATCGTCAGCATCGCCTAGATAGGTCAGCCGGTGCCATGATGTAAGGTAGGCACAAGCAAACCGTGTAGCTACCTTCAAGAGTTCAATCACTGGCGTAGTTTAACAGAGTGGTTGACAGAATACAATCTTGTCGGATGCCAGATCGAATATTGAACCAGGGCGTCATTGTTGCCATAAGACTTGTAGATCCCAGTGAGAATACTATCCTCTACGGGCATCATGTTATTGTGCCGCTTTCTTACTGCATTGGCGACTTTCCCCTGAGAAGGGGGTCATGTGGCACAACATAGACAAAACTGCAGCAGAGAACGACGAGGACGTGATGAGGTTGGTCCTCGAAGTTGATAAGGTGATCGAAGGCAGTCAATCAGCGTGCACCGCAGCATCGCTCACGCATGATGTCTTTAGTCACGTTTGGGGTCCAAGCAGTGGCCGGTTAAACATCAGTGATTTTTACGGGAGGGAATTCTCTCGCAGAAAGAATGCGCCAGAAGACTCGGGACTCCAACTGAATAAGGCGAGTTTTGATGAATTGAAAACGAGGTTTCGAATGCTGTGAAAATAGACTAATTATTCCCGCAACCCACTTGCCTTCCTTTCTAGTACACCCGTCGACATATACCAGTGCTCATACAAGGGTTCGATCTTGGCCAACTTTTCAGCAATAAGGCCGCCAGTCACATCACCAACAGAGTCATTTGGCACAGAGAGCCGACGCCAACTTGGCCAATAAGCTGGGAGTTTTTAAGTGTTATCGACGTTTGAGGCCTGCGTAATGGTGGTCGCTGTTTCAGCTCAATATTTTATGTGATCATCTCCATCTGACCTTGTTTTCATTTTCCACAGTTGGCGGAAGAAGTATTGTTGTGGGATCTAACTTCTGCACATTCAGTTGGAAGGTTCTTTTGCCGACTCGTTTACGGCGGGGTCACCGGATTGATTCAAGAATTTTCCCAACTGCTTCCCAGGTTGACGATTTCGGTTTGACACGAAAATATGGACCTCCTTATTACGGGTACCCTTCCCTTAAATTCCAAGAGTAGTTAGAGTTTGGATTAAGTTTATGAAGGTTATTGTTAGGGTTAGGACACGGGA
>CACRXP010000018.1:1960622-1974382 GCA_902702965.1 Spirometra erinaceieuropaei | reverse complement strand
GAGGCCAGCTGTCGCCCGGGGGACTCCATATTCCCGTGTCCGACCATGATTTCAACAATGACTATTTGCCATTACCCTGTCCCTCGACTCCAATTGTAGAGTAAGACCAGATTTCTCCGCCCAGAGTCGGTTCTGTCGTAGTTTTGCCACAGCAAAACGTCTTGCACGTAACGAATTCGGTGTGAATGAGAAATTAAAGTTCGGACGTGGGCGAACGAAAATACGGCATCACCCCCGAGCCTTTCCATTTTTGTTCTCATGCGTCTACATTGCTGAAATAAACCCACTTGTCCAACCTCGAGTTGAGTAGATTGTAGTAAATCTGACTGGCCGTACGGCCATCGTTTGAATACCAGATCTACAAATATTTGTGGTGGTGCTGAAAGCACTTGCTGGTGAAGTTCAGCAGTAAAGTTCAGCAGTTCAGTTCAGCTAGTAAAGTTCAGCATTTTCCCACCATTGTCGGATCGAGGGCCAAGCCCAAAGTGGCCAGTAAGGTGACTGAATATTTGCCGGGTCGGGTTCGGCCATTCTAGACCTCGACAGCCATCAGCAGGTCACGGCGAGGGAGTCTTTTAAATAACTTTTGCAACTTCGAGTAGAAGGCTTCTGGGTCGCGTTGGTCGGCGGCTGATGTTGGTGTGTACACGAAGACGACAGAGATGTTCGTAGAGTGATCCTCAAGCCACCCAGTCATTGAATGGTTCCCGTGCAAGTAGTGCACAATGCGTTTGTTGCCTGGGAGGCGATCGCCACACGGTGTCTACCAGGAGAGTCGCGTGGGCCGCTGTGATACAGGGTTAAGGGGGAGTTGACTTCTCGGATCTTTATCAAAATGTGACGTTGCCTCTAGAGCATGTAGGGGAGATTGTCTTATTGAGAATATCTGTTTTGTTGTGCATGATGTGGGTTGGTCGTTTTTGAAATGATGAGGTAAAATGTACTTATGCAGCCGCACCTGATGGACACAATACTGTTGATCTACTGCATTATTTTCAGTTGGTGTGATTACGGGGGCATGGTGTTGCTGTGCGTTGCGGTGTGTGTTCTGTTGGCAGCCTTGTTTCTTTGTTGCCGTGTCTACCTTTTTGGCCCTTTGCGGGTGGTCCGTCTTGACTTTCGGCCTGTCGTCTCATTCTAACTTTCGCGTTGGATGTTTCAGGGTTAGGGTTTAGGGCTGCGGTTAAGGGTTTAGGGCTTAGAGTTAGGGGGTTAGGGTTAGTGGTTAAGGCAACTATTTTTCAACTACTCAGGGTACAACCGCGCATTCTAAATAGCTTTTGCATACAATTACCTGACCTTGTCGCCTATACGTTCCCCCGCCTCATCTGTAAACATCCCTATTACCACATGTCCCGTATTACTGGTGGTTGGGGTTAGCTTACCTTAGGTGCGGCCACATAACTACATCTAACCAACGGTGACTCCGAGGATGCCTGTGATAACATAGGGTGCCTGGCCACATAACTACATCTAACCAACGGTGACTCCGAGGGTGCCTGTGATATCGCCTTGGCCTCCTCTTCGGCCGGTACGTGAGTAAGGCCTTGAAGGTGTCGTTTTATTGTCCCCCTTTCATATGTGGGCCAATGGTGACCTCTCTACAGGGGAACCACATTGGCAGACAATTATCATACATCCTCGCGGTATGACCGTTTCACCGGACTGGAATCTGCCTCAGCGTGGCATGTGTGTTGAGCGTGCTAGTCTATATCATGACCCGAGTGTCCGGGACCAGTTATTGCCACTTCATCTTAACGTTCTTCGAAAGGAGCTTATTTGTGAGTGGTTTGGGTTTCTTCCGTAGTTTTACTATATTTTCCTCCGCCCCATGAAGGAGGACTGTCAGAACAGGAACCCTGTACATCCCTCGCTCATAATCAAGCCATACTTTACACATAATTTGATCGACGTGGGGCGACGTTCATCCATCCGCCGAATTTTGCTCGCCATTCAAAACATAAGCCGAACTGTGGTTCCTGAACTGAGCACAGTCATATAAAGCAACAGAAAACGAGCGTTGTGGGACGGGAACAGAATTTGTGCTGTTTAGACTATCATGGTTGTATTCGTCGTATGCGTGCCTGTAACGGATCTTTGCCCTATCGAGTTTTTTTTCCTGTTTTTGCTGGTGATGCCCTGTTTGAAGTGCCGGTCTTCAAGGAAAATTTTTATAAGTTTATGAGTCTTTGAAGAATCTGACACTTGGCTTCAGGGTGGTGTACGCTTTCCAGCAAATAACGTAACCGAACAGGGAGTTTGGAGACGTTTCTGACATGCGCGCCTTTGCGAATCAACCAATTTTTCTCGCTGAGGCTTCCAACTGAACGTTTTCTCGGTTACACTGCGATTTTAGAAAATCATAAGTATTATAAAGTGCCGTCCTCGAGTGAGGCATGTAGTCAAATACGTGTTTTCGGCACTTTGTAGAACTAATTACGACATGACCAGCCTGGATTGCAGTGCTGCTGTAGGTTAGGTAGGTTCTGTACGTGAGCAGATGACCTGTTTCCGTACCGATCAACCGTCAACAGCGATCTGGGGTGTGTTGACCTGGGCCCTGGATACCCAGTTTGTTTACGGGTTGCAAAGAGACGACGACTGGGCGCGATGGATGGACGAACGTCTGGCAGTCTTAAACACGAAGAAGAACCAAAGCATTTTGGCGACTAAAAATCACAATCAATAACAGCAAAAAGGACCTAAGCAAAACAGCGCGGAAATACGCAAGACATAGGTACGTAATGTTTCTATAGATCCGTTACCACATCTCCATCGTTGTGAAAACCAGCGTCCGTCCTGTCTGCTACAGTTGCTCGTCTTATACAGCCTGGTATTTATGTTTCAAGTTGATTATATTATTAATGGTAATCAGAACAGTTAAGATGTATTTCCTCTTCCTACTTCTAGGCAATTAAGTTCTCGTGGAGATACTGTTCTGGCATTGTCTCGTTGTGGCCGCCTCTTTGCATGGGGAAACAACGAGTATGGCCAGATCTGGACAATATCCGACGAGGTTCAGGTTACCGAGCCCGTTGAATTACCCTTACGTGAATATGTAGGCACGATGACGCAACGCCTGTCCCCCGTTCACGACAACACCGCCCTTTTCGCGGATTTCGAGCTCGGCAATTTAATTTCTGTCGCATCGGCGGGATCAATGTGCGCCGTAGTAGATGATTTCGGACAGGTGAGTTCTGAAGCACGGCCAAGCACCATATTTTGCATACCGTTTCCGATTCTTCATCTCCGTACCACCGCCCTTCTTTGCCACAGGTGCTCGTTTGGGGTTTCGGCTGTCTAGGTCTCGGCCCCAATACTTACCACTGTGACCGTCCGCGTTTGATTCCGCCAGCTCTGTTTGCTCCCACCCTGCCTCGGTCGGAGCATCGAATCGTTGAAGTTGTTCCTGGACTTCACCACTTCATCGCGCGATCCAATGCTGGCTTACTCTGGTCATGGGGTGCCCCCCGCGGAGCTGTGGGATGCTTGGGATTGGGAAAACTTCACAAACAGGGCCAGCCTGTCTCCGCCAAGCGCTCCGACGTTGAAGTCGCTAAGGCGGCCCAGACCTATCCGGCGCAAATCTCTCTGCCCGCAGAGGCGTTACAAGTTTCCTGTGGTGTTGATCATACCCTTGTGCTGGGCAAAAGATTCGGCTAATGCTGCACATCTTAGGCACACTTAGATTATATTTTTGACTGAAATAAATACTTTGTACTAAAACTTGCTTCTCAGCACGCTGAGAGTGATTCTTTCGTTTTTAACCTGCGACTCCCACGCCCGGAGTCTCCATCTTTGGTTTAAGGTGCCATGTCCCCAACATATCGAGCAACAACAGTCTATTCGTCGCAAACGAAGCTGCCCACCACTAGTCGCCGGGAGTGGGCCCAGCATCGGTGACCGGCACGCGAGTCATTTTATAATGAGACAGGATTGGGCAGCACCTACTGCACTCTCTCTTCCCGCACCCGTCTTGCCAAAACGGCCGTGTAGTGGCTGACAGGACTAAGTAGCCCGCATGCGCGTACTACGCACGACCGAGTCACCGTTAAATGTGCCAGGTACAATAAGGCTATTCGGACCTCATACAAGCGAGGATGCCATAGAAGTCACATTAAGAGTGAACCATTAAAGCCTAACATCTAGTCGTGGGAGGAAATGAGTTATCCCGTCGGGAATATCCCAGGCCACGACTCCTAGCACGTCAGGACAGAATCAAGTGCGTCCGATTTTTTATAGGGGAGATGCGCTGATTTGTTCTGCGGATGGATTCCCCACTGTGGACCTCTGTGCCTCCTCTCCTAATGCACCAATGGACTCCTCAAACCAGAGCACATGTTTCCAATTTGCATGGGATGTGCATGTCCTGACATACGTTTCGCCGCTGGCCGAGTGTATCGCATGCTTGCTGCAGAGGAGAGCAATGCAGCTATGGTGGGTGGCATGCATGCTCGTGTCGTGGATTAGGTACATATGTGGCCTAAGCATACGGTGGGTGTGCCAACTCATGAAATGTTAACCGAAACTCTGGAATGCGTTTTCGTTTCGAGAAGATTACTTAAGTAGGCTTTTAAAATTAATCCTTATGCAGCATAATTCTATAGTAATTCAGTTACCTCGAGATGCTGGTTTTCGAACGAACATTTTTCCGGCCGTATGCAAGAACCACGCTCATTGGTTTCCGATGCCCTTAAAAATTCAATTATATTTCATGGAAAGAATGCGTAAAGATATTCATTATTTTACTCATTTGGTAGAAAATTAGTCTTCTTCCAATTTTGCACTCGAAGGAAGGGTATAATTCGGTTTTCAAGGACTTTTCCAATTCCCAAATAACCTTGAACCCGGCCTGTTGTCACACTTGCATTCAGGGTTTACAATCTACAAACCATATATTTTCTGCGTACGGAAAACCATATATTTCTTTATGGTATTAAGAGGAAACTATATGGGGTTCATAAAATTTAGCAGTGTATTTGAGCCATATTGTAAACCTTACAAGCACATCACTTAAGTGCAGAGACACGATGTTTTATGAAGGGGCACTTCACGGTATTAAAAAAATCTCATAATTAGAAACCTTTAAAACCGAATTATGCAATTCTCTCAAGTATAAGATTGGAAGAAGACGTAACTTTCAGCCCAATCAGTAGAAGAATGGATATTTTTGTGCATGCTTTCCATGAAATATAATTTGATTTTTAAGCGCATCGAAAATCATTGAGAACAGTTCACGCTACCTGCGACAGAAACAATAGCAAATGTGGCGGTGGTGGTGGTGGTGGTCTGCAGGATGATAAGTGTCTTCACTAACAATTCTAGTGGTGGCTTATTGTGAGATAGGAGGCAGGCTGGTCGTTTTGTCATTGCACTGTATCCGAAAATATCAAACAAGGCCAGTCCGAAATGTCCTTGAACTGTAGACGCGGTAGCAGGAGTCCGGCGCGTACGTCGTTGATTCGTAGTACCTGAGTCTTGCAACTTCTATTTTCCCCTTGACAGGAGCTGTTTGGTTGGCTTCAGAGATGACTGCTCCAGTTTCTGCAACAGTCACCACGCCTGCCGATCTTCAACTAGGTACCCAGGTGTCAGAGTTTATTTGGATTTACCCGTGGCAGGTTTTAAAGTTGTCCATGTAGTGATGCCTGTGTTCTCCGTGCCTTCTAGCGTCCGTAGCTACGTCGTCATAGAATAGCCGCTTGGGGAGACGCATGTCGTTTATTCCCAGGAGTTTGCCGCACCATCGCAGTTATATCTGCCTCAGCATGGCGGGGTATTGGGAGCGTCAGTTTTTGTGGGATTTCAGTGCCAGAGATCCTTTTCTGCCACTTCACCTTGAGTATTATCCTGAGGCTGTTGAGTGAACAGCGTCACTTTATCAGCCTGTGGGTGGGAAGAGGAATGGAACAGAGGACAGGGGTTTTGGTGTCGTCATGTATTTTGATCGCATATTTTACGTCCACGAGTCACGACCAGCTTACAAACGACGTTACTACCCAGTATTTGTTTTGGTCACCTTTTCTAGCCACTTTTGCACGACGGGGCAAGCACTGCTACCCCAGAGTCCGGCTGCATAGTCATCGCAGGTGGCTGCCGAATTGCACAGTGTATCAGGACTTTTGTCTTTTGAGAAGGCAACGCGAATTAACTTGAGCCGTCTACGGGATCGTTGTCACTCATCCTGTAGGGTTTTTCCCTTTTTTGGAGTGCTAATGAGACAGGACTGCCCGATTGTGGCGACACACCGGATACCCTCATCTGGTTTAGCCCACCACCCGAGGCGGTTCTCGGGTGTGACCGCCAAGCCAAGCATAGCTTCAGGTATTCAGAGATAAGAGCTGAGTGTCAGATAAGGACGCTGTGGAACAATCACCACGTGCATCAGACTCATGGAACAACCAACAGTTCGACCGTCGTGACCGACGATGTTCACTGTGTACTCCATAGCAGGGTGGGAACAGGGACGGTGACTTGCGCGTGATATCTTTTATAGTGATAGCGCACTTTCGCTGCATCTACCGCACTTTCTCCTTCCCCACCTGGGCCCGGAGTCATGACAGAGTCATGAAGATCGGACTTCTTCGATGTGCGTCGAGACCCCACATATGATCGTTCCGGCAAAAACCGTCATTTGTTAACAAGCCCGAAACGGTAGTGGGAGATGCCGGGTGGTGAGTAGTTGAAGGACTTCGCCGGTGCGGATGAAGCGTAGTGCGAAACTGGCAACTCCAGGGGTGAGGATGTCTATACGTTTAATTAGTTCCTCGATGGTAGGCGCAGCTGGGTAGGATGTGGCACAACTAGGGCGTGGACCGCAACTGTCGACTGGTAATACCCGCAGATGTGATCAGTGGGAGTTAGGGCTCTTAGTCGCAAGGATAGCTTGCAAAGAGTAAGTCAATCATCGGAAGAAACTATGCTTGAACACTTACATCCAGATTTCGTCCGTTTGTCAACTTCTTGAGGCACGTAGAAGGCCGTATGGGCTTCCTATCATCAAGATCTTTCCCAGTAGTCAAACGCTGCAAATGTATTTGGGTTGAAAGGAGGCGCGGGAAATGAGAGCAGCCTGTAAAGCGTCTTTCAAGACGTCTGTTGACGGGCTTTCAATAGCGCTACGGAAAGCGGTTGGATGTCAATTGGCAAAGCAACGGGTCTGCCTCCGGCGTTCGATGAAGTTGCGTGGACGCCCGTTGGCCATGAAGAGACGCTGGAGGTAGCGTAGTTCTAATCTGTTGTCCGGTTCGTTGCAGTGTGTTCCTACCCCTCTGTAGAGTGTTCGCTCACAACTGCGTTTGTAACATAACGGGTGCTTACTGTGGTAGCTTAAAATTTGGCGTCTTTTAGTAACCTTCAGTACTATTTCGGATTGCGAATCGTTTGTCTTCGCATAATTTGTAGAACTTTGATTGTTTTCTGAACCTCTAATTCTTTTTTGGAGTTCGAGACGCCGCGGAGAATGGGGAGCGAAGAATGAGAGCGGGAAAATATGTATTCGTCCTGATCTGGCCGCTCTCTCCTAAGCCATACCTCATGTACTCCGTTTAGTGGTTTACTTGCTTGCATGCATTACTAATGGAACCGTTTTTTAGAATGCTGTAACAGCCAACGTGGACGGTGCCATCCGCTTTTCGGTTACACACTTCTGGAAATGTATGCTTCACGTGGCACATGAAGGTAGCCCCTGTACTTATCGAGTCCCTTCACACATTTTCAGAGGCAAGTTTCGTCATATGCACTTACTTTTCAGCATAATTTAAACCCCATTACTACGTCTTTTTAGCTCTATTTACTAGAAAAGTTGTTTGTCAAAAAAAACCTAAATTAGCCTTCGCCTTCGCATCGTTGTTGCAGTTTGGTGTGGTATTTGTTAGTAGCAGGAGTTTGCAAGTTCTGTTGTCCAGTGCCGTAACATGGATTTCAGTGATTATGAATCTCTGACTCATGATTTCCGGTACAACCGTTGGCCAACGACGCGGAGACCTGGTATGCAACAACATTTGTGCGTCTTCCTCGCCTCGTTCTGGGTATACCTGTGATAGTTCACCCATCGTCATCAATGGTGGCCAAGTTCACCAAAAGGTTTGCTGCCTGAGTAATGGATGATGCTTTATTCTTCGGGTGTACACGTGTCAGGATAGAACAATGCGGTGCCTGAGGGTGCGAGTGCGATTTGGGCACGTTAGACGGGCCTAACTGCCATTATCCGGGGCACCTGGTAGCTGTTCAGCACTCCTACAACAATGGATGCACAAATGTCCGACTAGGCCACCGCGGGTTTGAAAATGCGGCCATAATGAGGAGAGGTTGATGTGTCGACTCTGCCGGCAGTTGCCCTTGGTCTCCTGCTATATTCCGCGTTGCGGAGGGTTCGGCGTGTCCAGCAAAGATGAACCATGCTTGAAAATCGTTGTCGCACTTGGGAGTGATTTCTTCGGTGGCGTTTTTTTCTGGAGCGGCGGATGGGCCAGGAGCGGTTCCCTGCGATTGATGCCAAAGTGCCCGATCAGGCGAACCGGGTTGCCTCATTTCGGGTAGCATCGTCGATGCGGAGTATTGAAATTTCAGGATGGGAAAATTTGACCCACTTATGGGGCCAATCTTTGCACACTCGGACTGTGCAACCGTTGCGCTAATGGTAAGGATTTGCCAGCAGACGAGGTTTTTCAGCAAATGCTTGCCGGCCACCATTGTGTTATAGTGGTTCGCACATTGTGGACCCTGACTATGCTAACAAGGCTGCCGTGAGGTCAGACCCCTTCGTGAAAAGTTAACCTGCTCAGATAGTTGCAAGGGCGACAGAGTTGGACATAAAAATCAATTCTTCGAGGAAGAGGAAGAGTAAGAAGAAGAAGAAGAAGAAGAGAAAAAGGAAGGAGATTACTTCTTCGGGTTTATGATAGGAAGTATCTGTGCAGTCAGGGTAGACTGCAAGGGCCTTAGGCTACCTTTTATTTTAGGTCACCGTGACTCAAAATCAATGCCAAACGGACAAGGTAAGGATGAAATCGATCACCAAATCAATTGCGCGCTCTTGGCTTTTGCTGGACTTCGCTAAAGCATCTTGAATCCGTGTGGTAAGTATTAATTTGTTGGCTGCCGGCTGAGACGCTCCGCTCATGTACTACTCCGGGGATACCATCCCATCCGCTTTCGGCCCTGGTTGGTGACGACAGCGAGATGACCAGTTGAAGAGGGTGGGGGAGTGGGGAAGGGTGGATGATCCCAAAACAGGCCACGCAGTAGATGTCATGGACCAACACAGGGACTAGATCGGAGTCCGACAGGCGTTATCGGGAGTGCGCATCCATAATAAATTCCAACGTTGGGGTGTGACGGCAGACCCGGTTGCCGGTTCACTCCACGCCAATTAAAATTTGCGCTGCCCCCTATTTTTTGTGGTACGTTGTGGATCAGGGGACGTGGTGGTATGCCTAGATACGGTTTTTGCTCTGCCAGCCACCTGTGGCCTCTCCCGCCCCGGTCCTTTTAACTATCATGAAATCGGGCCCAGGAGGGCGGTGGAGATGACAGTGCAGTAGATGCTGCGCAAGTCAACTATCTCTTTAAACTAACTCGCGCGCAAGTCACCCTGTCTGCTCTCACTTTGCTATGAAGCACACGATGGACATCATCGGTAACAACGACAGAACTGTTGGGGGTGATGGAAGCTGACATAGAGCGCATTTCTGGTCTGCGGAATTGGTATGCCATCAGAGGGTGGTTATTCATGATGCAGTGAGTCTACAGCCTGGAGTCAGCTAAATCAGTCCGCACGAGTGCCGCTACAAGCACATGAAAGACGGAGTTTGTCTGTTTTTTGTACTTAGGTAGTTGTACTAAAATTACCTGCCATTCCTGTAGCTGCTATTCACTTCACAAACAACTCCTCCCACTCCAGAATTTGGGCATTCTGAACTTTTTCACATCATATTTGGCTTATCCATATGCCAAGTCCCGAATGAGTTCACAAATTGCATGGGACCTATTTGTTATTGTGCATCCAACTCCCGCCTCCTGCCTGTGTTTATGTATGTGCTGTCCTCGTTCCTCCGTCCAGTGCAATGTGGCCTCTCCTCAGACACTGGGCGTCGGCCCTGCCTATACCAGATTCTGGGAGTAGCACCTTTGGCAAGTCAGAAGGAAATCCGCAGTGCATACTACTCCAAGTGTAAAGAAACCCATCCAGATGCCCAGGTGTCCTGTTGCGGTTCAAAGCCCCCCAGCGCCTCACAGTTCCATCTGGTGTCGCATGCCTACTCAGTGCTCGGCAATCCCCGGCTCCGATACCTTTACGACCTAGAATGTGGCCAGACCCCTGGCCGTAACCCTATCCCTCAATCTCCGGTAGAGTTGCTTTCACCCGTATTTCCGTGTACTTTATTTCACCTATTGTTTTCTAGGATTATATCAAAATGAACTAGGAAATTATGCTGTTTGCCAGGATGCGAGTAATTTTCAGACGTTCATTTTTGAGATAGTACATTTCTATGCGAGTGATACGCCTAATTACTGCAACCAGTTAGACTAGAACTGTTTTGAATCCTAACCTCTGGAATAAGATAATCTTTCCCTCCACCCACCTCCTCCTTGTAAGTATAATTTTCGTTTGTAATTCTTCTAGTATCTGGTTCACAAAATCTTTTCTGAAGACATTTAACGTTTTTTTTGCTTTGGTGCGAGCCTTACTCCGCCTTCACCCTTCACCGGCGACCTTCTATTTTGGGCTCCATTGTCCATGGCAGTTTATATGGATAAGAGTATTCCGAATTGTCCGCTGATGACAGTGTCTACCGACCATAGGAAAAATGTGTCCCTGAAAGCATGCGAAACTTTTACTTTGCGTGCCAAGCAGGGAAGGGGGCCTCAACCGTCTAGTTACCTATATTCCATTTCATAGTGTACGGCGTTCCTTTAGATATCCCGTAAACTGATAGATAAGTCAGTCTTTATCGGCGAACTGCGTTCTTTTTTGTTCCATGCCTGCACGCAGAGACTGGTCCCAGTCATATCAGATTATTGAAGCCTCTACCTCCCAAAGCAATTTCTCGTCTGTTTTTGGAAAAATGTAGATAATTTTTTATGTGCTCTGCTCTATACACTGCGGACAATTTAGGTGAGTTTTTATTTGGCTGTGTGTGCATTATGTTTTGTCAACAAGAACCTTTAATCCCGTTTTCTGCCTTAGTTGAACGACGAATTCTTCTCGTCTACATCCTACGGACATGGGATCAGTTTCACAGAGGCCAGTCGCATATTCAACCGCCGGAAGCGACGTCCGTACTCACAATATGCTGACCCCCCATTTACACCACCCTTCGCATCACCTTCACCTGGGTGGAGGCAGAGAAATGTTCCTTTTCGCGAGACGTCTTTTTATGCCGCGGAGACTGAAATAAACCGTGACCACCCGCATCCGATCGATCGGGCCATTCTTCTAGGCTGTGTCTCTGTCTGGTGTTGCCTAGTTGTCGGACTTGCTTATGACTGCTATTTGTATCTGAGCGGGCGTTGAAGTTCCCTCTTTCATCCCTCCGCACCATGGCTGTTACTTCTGCCCACTTTTGCGAACCTTGTCTTTCCCTGCTTAGTTGCTGCAGGCCTTTTCTTAAGAAACCACTTTCCAAAGTCCTCGTTGTCTGACGGAGACCTTGCTCGTATTTTCTGACCGCTGTCGCATCTGCCTACAATGGACCCTATGCTTATGGGGGTCCTATGTTAATACCTTTGCCAATAACTGCAGACAGACTTTTGCCGTAAAATGAGAACAATACACCAAGTCCTCTAGGAGTCCTTTCGATCGGACGGTTTACGAACCCTCGTAATAAAAAAGATATGGTAAGGCTCAAGAACGCGGTCCTGCTGGGAAATGGGGAAGCTTAGGCGCGTCCAATAAGGGAACCGTGGTGAAAGGGACTTTACGGGTGGGACTGCGGGGAAACAGTGAAGAATGTGCAAAAACTAAAGGAAGAACACAGGTATTTTGGGCAAATATGTTAGTTTGTCTTAGCGAGTATTAAATTTCAGCGCAAGCACCATAGAATACAAAAATTCACCACAGATAACCAGTAAGACCAGTTCCACGGAAATAAGGGTGTTTGGTTTGTCAGGGTCATTGAAACTGACCCCTCCAAGAAAGTGTCCAACCAGACGACGCAAGCCATATATGGAAGTTGCAGGAAGTGGATACCCTAACCATAAACCTTAAATCCCAACCGTAAAACCCGAACCCTAACCTAATTGTGAATCGTAATCGCAGCAGTTCGCGAAGCACTTTGAATTGGAATTATTCGCAAGTAGTACTACGCCTGGTGAAATCAATAACAGTACGAAGGTGATAATTTGTTGATCAAGCGTAACTGTGCTTCCGAGCTCCACTAAAGATATGCCCAAGAAGAGCAGACCTCGGCCATTAGAATGTCTGGTTTATCCCACATCGGGACCCATCATCAGAGGCAGTTATGTGCGATAATTGTTACTCACGGAGACAACGGGACTAGAGTGGTTGTTTGTGGCTTAGTAGCTGTCACCTGTCGGTGATATGCAAGTTCCCAGTAGCTTACCAGCTGATTTGGATGCATACCCAAGGTTCTCCAACAGCTGAGGTCAGACTGACAATAACTGATGATACCTAGTCCAGTTTTCCTGCTTTTGTGTTTAACACTCCTAAACCACTGATCGCTAGTTTTTCTGGGATTATCTGCTTGGGCTGTGACTCACTACCAGATCTGGAGGGGGTCATTTGTACTTCATCCTTTGGCCAGGCGTGCCAAGTGAGTAAGCGTTATTTTCCGAAGCACAAAGTATGTCCATGTAAACAACTGAGCGTATAAAACAGCATCAGCAGGTTAACGTTCGAAAGCCCCCTCCAGGTCATTTTCGGGGTATCCCTACATAATTAGTGCAACGAATTGGTATGGCGGCCAGTCAACCACCTGATGTTCTAGTAGGTGTCACGAGAACATGATGCACTTTTCCGTTTCGGCTTTGTTAGTTAGGCGGTTGACTGTGGCGAAGGGTATTTAGCCTGCTTTTGTGGATGGAGACATAACAGAACAAACATTGATAATGCAATGAGTCGAGGGACCGGTCAGTGGCTAGGAAACCGGAGTATAATTAGCGGCTATAACCTTAAGCATACCGCTTCCTGGTCCATACTTTCCATCGAGTGTAGTCGATAGAGTTTCCTGACGTTCTCGAAATGACAGTGGATACTCCGTGGTCTTCAGTGTTCTCCATAGATTGCACAAAATGATAGACTCCAGAGTGCCCGTTGACTTAAATCGACGAAGACTGGATACGTAAGCCCACTGAGCGCGGCAATTGAAGGAATATGTAGAAGTCGCATATCCGTCCTACTTTTGTTTCAGTACAACAACGAGGTGTCGGAAAAGACCGCGCAATTTGATTGCTACGAGTTATGGCGTGTTGACTGACCGCAAACAGGTAATCCAAGGTTATTTGTTAAGGAAAGTCGGGATGGGTAAGACGATACACGGAGGGCAAATTTAGACCTAGCCTTGGTCTCAACACCAGTGATGATGACCCGGTCTGCATGTCCTTATTGCGATCGCACATTCACCTCACACATCGGACTGGTCGGTCAATTGCAAATTCATCGCACAGAGACTGACGAACTAGCGTCTGGAGCATTAAACTAAACCGGCCTCCACTGTCCACACTCCCCTTGCACATTCCCACACCGCATCGGTCTATTCGGCCACATGCGTATCCACGAGAGAGGAATTAACCGCAGC
>CACRXP010000018.1:1932283-1956373 GCA_902702965.1 Spirometra erinaceieuropaei | reverse complement strand
CCAGCTCCATCACATTCAGTACATCTTGCCCACCCGCCATACTCAGCCCAACCCACACCCCATCACCCAGAACGCCCACCACCACCACCGCCGCCACCACCACCACCACCATCACCACCACCATCACCACCAGTTAAACCACCTCCATCATCGAAGTTGATACTGACCGCCGAATTCTCATGTCCACGCTGTCCACGTACATCCGCCTCACGAATCGGCCTGGTCGGTCACTTGCGAATCCATCGCACAGACTGTCGAGCAAGTCCATGGAGCACCAACCTACACTCGCCGCATCCACCTCCACTGTCCACATTGCATTCGCGCACTTATTCACCGCAAGGGTCTATTAGGCCACATGCACGTCCACGAAAACCCGCGGCAGACAATCGCCGGCTGCATCACACCATCACATCCTCTCTCACCAGCATCTTACCGAACATCAACATTATCCACCGCGAGCACCCAACTGCCACCTCCCACGCAAGTAGGAAGTGTGCGTCTCAGCCCCTTCTTCATGGGGGTCCCCTGCTGCATGTGTGATAGGGGCCTGAGTCGAAGACGGTTCGTCGGGTGCCGTGGCTTGGAAGGTAACCGACTGACGTCTCAACTCAGTCCACACAGCCTGCTCAGTTGTGTATGTGTAGAGTGGTGGACTGGTGGGCTGTGAGCCAGGCTGTCACGGCCCCTTCTCAGGCGATCTACGACACTCATGCGTGTGAGGAGTTTGGGTGTGTTTTATGGGTAGTGCCTCTCAGTCGACGACTGTTTGCTTACCTAACCTTGAAGGGTGACGGCCCAGGTTAAATGCAGGGTCACATGTCGCCCTTACACGTCAAAAGGTCTGAAAGCGTGTGTTATGCCAATATCAACAAACCATGGCCTTCGTAGTCTGGTATGCTCTGGCAGTTCCCTGGCACCTGGTTCCCCGCTGGTAGATAAGCTTGCGCTCCCGCTGGGTATACAGGCGGTGGGCATGGCTGCCCAGTTATCATCCTCGTCCTTCTGATCCATGTTGGGGTGTTGTTGTTGCTGCTGTTGTTGGTCAAAAACCTGGGTATTTGTTGTGTGGATCAGGGGGTGTGGAGTGGAACGCCAAGGTGCTGGCTCGACCGCGCCGTCCACCTGCGCCCTTTCCCGCCTTCGGTCCTCTTGACTCTGTCTTCACACCGGGTTCAGGTGGGAAGTGGGAGAGTTCGGCAGATGCTGTGCAAGTCTACCGTCAACATAAACTAATTCACGCACAAGTCATCGCGGCTGATTCACCTTCCAGTGGAGCACAAGATGGGCATCGTCGGCAACCACGGTCGGACTGTCGGGTGCAACGTTTGGTTTTTCGAAGTCTTCATTTGAAAATAACGAGAAGTTTAGTCGAAATTCGAGTGGCGAAGTTATAATATCAGCTATGACACAACTAGAACATCTAAAACTGCATAACGTCAGCTTCGGGAGGCTTTTGCCAAGACTAAAACGTCCGAGTTCTCGGTTTGACACAAGCTTTTCCTGGAAGAGCACATAGGCCATTAAAGGTGCCGGCGCTGTTCGCATCCCTTGCTTCTTCACAGATGTACGGATAAAACCAATTAGACGGTAAGGAAGATGACATACAGCGCGCATATAATCAATGCATCCTAAGCAGTCAATCGGTCGAACACAATGTGCGAATCAGCCGACATAGCGGCCTTGACAGATGCTAGACGATTAGTAGAGGGGCGATAGCACAGTGAATAAACTTCATACAATACGATGATAGGTTCGACAGCACTTTGTCCGACTACGTACTCGAACATCCCCTTTAATTTGGACTATTCCCCGTGAGAAGCACAGAGCGGCCTCTTCGGCGGAGGAACTCCGGTCTGGCCACACCAGCGTGCACTGAGGTTATGGTTGCTACAATCTCAATTAACGCAATTGCACTTGTGAATGACTGTGACGTACATACATGCTGGTTTGTTAACGCAGGCGTCATTCGATAAGTTTGGAAAAAAGCGGTAGGTACTCAAATGCAATGATAAACCGGAATAAACAATGCTAAAGCGTAGAGACCTCGAGGTGGCAGCGAGGAATCAGTCTTGGATTTTTACCGGTTTTCTAAGCGTGCAAGTCTAAGAAATGAGTCGATTGTTTGGATGGCTGCCGGCAACGGTCTGCATGAACTTCCGGACTGGACTTAACGTACCACGTCTACACGCCGAGCAAATTTCCCGTTTAGGTAACATGCGGCTTTGGGGCAGCTAGCTAGTTGGGAATGAGGATACCTTCAGCAGGTTTTCGCCACCTTTCGTAAATCAAGTCTGACACCGAATTACGGATTTTCCTCGGTATGCGAGTGTCCACGACAACTCTACCCGGGGATATAGTGGTAAAACGCAAAAACACCTGACAGGATAACTCGGTCTTTCAAGGCGGATGCCAAGCTGTGGTATTTCCTTAAAATATCGCCTCAGAGCAACTATCACTGGAGCGATCTCGAAATGAGTAAAATATTACGGACAGAGGTAAGAGGCCATTCCAACTGACCTCACTTAAAACCCCGGGTGAGCACCTGAGATCCGAACCCGAGTTATCTGGTCATCGAGCGGCTAAGTTGGACGCATTGCCACGAGAGTTGCGGACTTAAGTGCTGTTATTCGTGATCAGGACACATGGAATGGGCGTCCACTGACCCATCCCGATTGCACAGTGGCACTTCGAAAAATCATGCAGTCGGCGATTTTTCCACTTATTCGCCCGAAGATATCCCAAATGCAATTAAGTACAGTGACACTTTAATACATGAGCACCTCCCCACCCCACGCATTCTCCGTCCATTCACAAGACACCCTGACGACTCGGGAAAAAAGCGTGGGTAGTTGTTTCGAGTGAGACGAAGGAAGGTATGCACGTATAAAAGACCGAGGGTTCACATGGGCTGCTTATAAAAAATGTAAAACAATAATATGGGGTTTGGTAGGAGAGCAGCATGCGGAGATAATGGGACTGGTGAGGGGGCAGCGGGGAAGAGGAGGTTTGGCAGTCCGGCAACAAAAATACTCTCGTTAAATTATGCAGGAAAAGCAAAGGAGGCGAGGGCACGTAGAAGGGTTAGTGATGACACGGGTGCAGAAGGATGGGACTGTGAGGTACCTGTTGCATTTGCTGTAGAGTTAGACAGGCGAAACAGAGGTGATTGGTCACTCTTTGACAATTACATGCCATGCAGTCTAAGCCTGCCGGGGACAAATGACTGCAGTTTAGACAGGCAATACTGCAGCGGTTAACACCCTTTGGGGAAAAAGAAGAGGAACAAAGCAGCTCCTTCCCCGCACTTATATCTTTCGAGAACAGTCACAAATGGAGGAGGTGGATGCAAGAACTGATATACTTTACCACCGCATGCCACGTCAGGTAACTGGGAGGGAGGCTGGGATCGTACTCGGATCCGAAAACTTGCGGTTTGGTTTCACAGGGTAAGGAGTTAGTCTCGAGTCTGTGGTTCGCCTGAGGTAAAAGAAGACAATGGCAAGAGACAGACTAGCGAGGGAATTAGGTACGCTTGCTTCAGTTCATAACGCAGGCCAGAAAAGAATGAGGGCAGGTTCCACTGATCTAATCTAATCGTCCCTGAAAGGAGGTTAACAAACTGGAAAAGAACAAATTATCTCCAGCTGAAACCAGTGGCGGGGGATCGAATAAAACCGCTGTTCCAGAGCCTCAAGGACGCTCGCACCTGACTGTCCTGAAGCGCAGACGTACTAATGACAGGGGGGCCGGATGACCCTCACCTAGATGCTGTGGATAACTTTTTGGCGACTACAACGGTGGAGGAGGCAGAGGAGGTAGATGAGGATAGGTGGCCACCACCAGCGCCCTGAGGTGAGGATGAAGCGGCAGCGGTGGCCATGAAGGACCGATGCGGTGGCAGTGCGGGTGGGAACTGGTGATTCTGATGGCAGTAGTAGTGGGTCAGTCCCATACCTGTGCCCGGCGGGGCAGACTCGCCGAGACAGGTGCGATTTTCAAAGGCAGCTCCACCGGTGACAGCTGTAGAGCCAGAGGGTGGGGACGGCCAACCGGGAAGAGATAGAGAGGACGGTGCGGTACAGGAAAGACAGCCGTCACTTGGTGTCGGTCGGAGGTTCGTGTAATCCACGCCATAGGGCTGTAGGGCCTGGGGAAGAGGGGACGGGAGAAATATCATCATTGTTGGTAAGACCTTGTAGGACAGGAGACGACTGTACTTCAGCATTCTCGCCAAGAAATGCTACCAACAAACGAAAGCTTACCAATATGACTTAAATATACTGGGAGAAGAACTGCCAGGCTGGAAGAGTTTAAGAGGTACCCGAGTACGAAAATTCAACATTGGATTTGGAGTGCCTTGCGGCAAGAGGTGACTTCTAAGTGACCCATCTCCCTGACACACATCTTATTGGTGGCCCTACACATTTGCTCTTAGCGCAGCGGCCACACCCCACTAAACGATTCGAGTGGCGGGCAAAACTATGGAAGTAGTGCGCGGCATGAAAGTGGTGTTGTTGCACGTGCAGACGCAGCCTCCGCCATGACATCCGTTATGCCCAGACGCGTTGCCAGTTGTTTTGACGTAGTCTTGGCGATGAATTGCGACGGGATAGGGGAAGCGAGAGGGCAGTGCTGCACAAGTCGTCAGAAACAATTCGGGCGCATGCCACCGCCGGCACTAGGGCATCCCCAACACCGCAACCCACCGTCCTCAACTATCGAACTCCCATGCAGTTGGTCGAGCTTAACTTGGTTGTAAGTCATGGTAGAATGCGACGGGTGGCTGAAATACCTAAGCAGTCGCTTAACCCTTTGCAACGTATAGAGGTAGACGGCTGACCCAAGATGCTGTTTCACATTGCCTTCACAGCTTACCAAGGCTGTTGGGCGTAAATTAACGATCGGACCACGACGAATTCAAATTATGCCCCACCCAATCCCCTGAAACCAAGGTAATTTTGTTACTTGGGAGTCCGTTCTTCTAATTAGTCTGAAGGAATGCCGGCCCAATGGCTTCTAGAAAACTGGCTTAATACAAGTGGACACAGTTGCCTTCAGTGACGATTGCTTCTCGGGCAGGTCACACCCAGTGGTCGTTTTAACGAGACGCTGAAGTGGTATTCACCATCGAAAACGACATCTCAGGAAACTGTCCTTCTTCCTGCGTGGAATTGCCGATAAAGACGTCACAACGAGGCTTCTGTTTTATAGTAACGAGTTCGACAAGCCAATCAGCATCTATGCTCCGACAGTAACAAGCCCAGATGAAGTGGAGGAAAAGTCTGCAAAGGTCCCCACTTCCTCTATGTGTATGTGTCAAAGACAGCCAAACCGATAATTCTCGGTGACGTCAGTGCGCGGACGCGCACGGATCACATCACCTGGGAAGGGGTACTTGGCTGTCAAAACAAAAGGAATCCTTCTGATGAATACCTGTTTGGGACACAAACTCCTAAGCACAAACCACAAGGAGACAATATGGATGAAATCTCGCTCGCGTCACTGGCAACTACTCAGATATCTACCTGTCGGGAAGCCAGCTCAGTCCTGGGAACGGAGACGATGTAGTGTGACGGATAATGGACTGACAACCATCCAAGGTACCCAAAGACGTGACCTCACATCTAAGCGCGACGGATCTAAGGGCAAGACAGCCTCTGGGTAACTGAACACCGTAGTACTAATTCGAGTTGGAAATTGACGGGATCCTACCAGCAAGACATCTGCTAACGGAATTCGTCGAGGACGAATATGTTAAGAGGAAATGGAAGAGACTGAAGGAAGTTATTGACACCACTGTCATGGAATCCTTCCGACCCGTGCACTGATAACATTAGAACCGGCGTCACGACGACGTAGAGACTCAGTGAATGAAGGACCAACACTAAGGGGCCTACGCGAAAAACAGCGCTGGAAACAAAGTCGAGCTCTCCAGATGCTGATGCAGAAGCTGTCAATGATGTAAAACGCAGACTGACTCGTAATGTAGAAAAAAAATCCAAAGATGCGTTGACCGTGGATAACTGGCGAACAACTTTGAGGCCGCCAAGGCAGTCTACCGCCCCCAAGTCCACCAGACGCCGCTATTGCCCAAATCTGAAAAAAAGTAACTCCGCAGACTGAGAACTCGCGAATCATGACTCCGGGGCAAGCACATAAGGTGCGTCCCTAATAGTTCATCCTCAATTTGTAAGGATGTCATTAACGGATCATCGTAAACAGAAGTAAATTCTGGTCCTGCTCATCCGCCCTCACTACAAGAGATAAGATCAGGGTAGTCCAAAAGATGCCCAATAAAAAGCTCTAGGTCAACAAATTAGGCGGACTGAAGCTTTTGGACTCTACTATTCTGGGCAATGTGGCGGAAGGGAGGAATCCAGGTTTCCAGAACACCACTAGTCACACTTCTAGAAGTGAAATGGAAACCGGTAAATCTGCGATAACAACCACGGCATGTCTCTTATTAGCGCCGATGGCAAAAACTCCGTTCGCGTTCTCTTAAGTCAGTTGATCATACACCAAAAGCATGAACTCCTCCAGCAAACCAACGTGGATCCCATAAACATCAGGGTAAAATTGGAACGATCCTTGTCGAGTGATGGCTATAGAAGAACATCAGGCGATGAGAATTAGCCCTCACGCGAAGTTCGTCCATCTCACCAAAGCGTCCGACACCGCAAACCGGGACGAAACCTAGGAACAATTAAATTCGGATGTCCTGAAACATCCATATTTTGGATCAAGCAAATATATTCCTCATGGTAGAACAGCGAGCGCCATGGACAACAGAGTAAATTCGTAAGCCTTCGGCGTGACGAATTGGATTGAATATGGCTGCGAACTAGCCCGACCCTTTTCAACCTCATTCTCTACCCATTCGGTAAAGATTCGTCATGAGGCGCAACCAGATGCTGACATCAGAATTTGGGCCGACGGAAACCTATCCGACACCCGTCGTATCTGTGGCTTGATTAGGGTCCAGAACGACAGGATAAATCATCTAGTTACCGAGGATAGCGCATTAAACACTGCAACAAAAGAGTGTATTCAATAGAATTTAGACTTCTTCGCTCCCAAGATGAGCCAACTTCGAATTAACCAAAAGCACGGTGGTAAAGGTCATTATGCTGTAACGGGTAACCACCACACAATATACGGAACTTTTACACACTGTTAAGGACAACTGCTCCATTGCTGTAGACAAATTCTTCTGTCTGCAAAGCACAATCCCTAGAAGCACTAGAATCGGTAACGAAACAACAGCCCGGATGTCATGAATGGAGACTCAGAGCGGGCGACATGTTTAACAGTGTTAAGAATCAGGAACGACGATGTTGGGTTTACTTCCTCCGTTCTTAAGTAATAAGTGTCTGAGTTAAATATCGAAGACCACGGTTGGGTTGAAGAAACTCAAAAATCTGTAACTTTTCAGGTCATGTTTAAAGCCTACAGGGACAGAACTCAGCAAGGGAAGGTTAACTGCTAGGATCCCCCGTATCAAAAGCCAAGGGAAGAAACAAGAACCAGTGGAAGAGAATGAGATGAGGACGTACATTCCGCAGTTTCACTCTGAGGAGGAGACGAGACACAAACTCTTGCACAGCTTTATAGATGAAACAATACTGGGCCACAGTTTGCACCATGCCAGATCTTTGCTCACGCACCGCCTGTACAGTGCGTGCAATGTCAATGTCCGTATGCAGGCCAGAGGATTTTATACACTTGATCAGCATGTCGATCACAATAAATGTTCCCGTCCTCCCGATACCTGAGCTGCAGTGAACAATCATCGGCCCCGAAGAGGTCAGTCCATCCTGTAAAATGGAGATAGAAAGACTAGATTTAAGCAAACGCACTATTTAAAATTCAGTATACAGTGTCAATAGTAGTGAAAATGTGATTCCCAGGTGGCATATCAAAAGAAGAGGCGTTCACCGGGAGGGGTTTATTAGAGGTCCGACGTTTCGAGTAGTTGATTCGTCTACCCCTCTCCAGAGACTGGAAAGTCCTGCGCACAGCTCCCCTTATATGGCGCACTTTGTGCACTGCGTGACCCGCCAATGCCGCCTGTTTGGCTGTATCCAACCCGCATGTCATACAGCAAGGCAAGTGCAAGAAGCCTGGATGTCCACCGACTGCTCTGTCAACCGCCACATCATTTTGCCTCCCCCTATCTGACTTCACGAACCTTCTTAACAGGGGACAGGCACAGCGCGGGACAATTGGGGTCGTCAGTCATCTCCGCGGCCGACGGGGGCGATTCAGGTCACGGTGACATGCAGGTCGGATGCAGCCACACAGGCGGAATTGGCGGGTCATGCATTGAACAAAGTGCGCCATATAAGGGGAGCTGTGCGCAGGACTTTCCAGTCTCTGGAGAGGGGTAGACGAATCAACTACTCGAAACGCCGGACCTCCAATAAACCCCTCTTGATGAACGCCTCTTCTTCTTTAGTATTTAGTGTATTTGGGGGAAATAGACTTACGCATTTGAACTCCCTATTTTTACGCAAAAATCTAAAAAATTAGCAACAACATGAAATTCCAGCAACAAGCGAATGCAGAAATCGACTCACAAAGGGCAAATTTCAATTAAAGGCAATCTTTAACAGCACCAAAATGCCTCTATTCAGAGTGTGGCATTAACCTGTTGGGTCGAGATGTGACACATGAAATTGAGAAAGCACGAGGGATCCGCTGGAGTGCCATGTTCAGGCCAGGCGAGGAACTGGAAGTGGTGAACGGTAAGAGGCTCCATCGAAGATTCTCCGGTGGTCCTATCCACTAGGCAAAGATTAAACTCTCGCACGAGGCAAGTTTTCATATTTTGCTCGGAGATGTGAGATACATGGAGAGTTCCATTATAGGTAGGCAGCGTCAGGGTGCTCTCTGTCGCGGTAGGCCAGTAGCGAAAGCATCGATTCTAAAATTATAAGAGGCAGTTGGGTGTGATGAGTTTAGAATTGTTTTAGTTTGCACACAGAAGACCGAAGTCTTGCAGTCTACGCGAGTAAACATTCGATATTCCTGGACGCCAGTGCCAGGTACGTCTTACAAGAAAATGTGATATTTGCAGAATAGCATTACCGACAAAAATAAGGGAGATTGGAATGGCCAGTTCTGGTTCACTAGCCGTCGTCAGTCAGCCATACCCAACTCCGAAGTGTGGAAAACCTAGGGCTCGATCCCGTAACCTGTTGGTTGGAAGTTCAACGCCTCTAACCACCGAACCATGGGCTCATTGTCCTGTCGGTTGCGATTGGGAATATACAACGGTAGAGAGGCGCTCACCGGTCGTTTTTACGGAACTCACTCGCCGCATTGCCTTAGGGCTCCCTCTCGAGCCCAACCAGCAGCCGCACAGCGGCGCACGACACAGGCAGAATAGCATTACCGACAAAGACAAAAAAGACTAAAATGGCCATTTTTGGCTCATTAGCCATCGTCGGCCAATCATACCCAGCCACGAAGTGTAGAACACCTGGGGCTCGATCCCGCGACCGGTTGGTTAGAAGTCCAAAGTCTGACCACTGCTCTAACGCACAAAAGGAGGACGAATGACTTCTATAAAAACAATCGGCGAGTCCCTCTACCAATGTGTTATTTACTGGGGTTTCCTCGGATAAAGCTTCCTCTGCTGCCGACTATCCGGTCTGATTGAGCGACTTGTCTCATGAGGTTTTCAAGGTGAAATTGCAGTTTTATATCTCGGTGAAATTCTTCCGCACAAAAATTTCTACTGTAAAGTCGTTAAGCCGTATTGCAAAAATAATTAGTGGTGTCACAAAGGCTCCCATGGAATGACAACGTGCTGACAGTACTGCACAGGTGAAAGATCATCTCCTGTCAGTCCATCTTCTTTACGTGCATTGAAACATCTAGTCAGCTTCTGCAGCATAGCAATGTACTTTGATCGATAAGCTAACAGGAGTCACAAGCACATGTAGGACGGTTGGTTTCCTGCATACTGCCATGATTCACCGTTCCCTTCTTGGCTAGCGGCGCATTGCACGGAAACTGCCTGCTTATGGTAGCAAAAGTCGCAGGACTCCGAAGTCGGGCTCACGGCTGACTATTAGAACGATGATAGCGACTACAAGGATAGAGTGAGAATTGAGACTAACTCGACCACACTCCGTCTCCTTGGTGAGCATGACGATGATGGAGGACCGTTCCTGCCATACCATTCGCCAAAAGTCGCAGCAGGTCTCTGGTAGGACACCCTGAGTTGCAATGTAGGGGGGACAGGGGGGTGGTAGCGGCGGCGCACGAGGTGAGGGAGAGCGCTCTGTGTTGTGATCAGAGGCAAGAGTGCAGTGTTTAGCTTCAGTCGCGGCCTCCGTCAGAAATGCCTGCAAGAGGGTAAAGGTAAAAAGACCTAAGAACAAATAGGTGAATTAATGTGGATAAAAATCAAGAACATTGTGGAACGGTGGTGCTCCTCTACTGGTGAACCCGCAGCCCCAGATTGCGTGCAGATTGGCGCTTAAAAGGAAAGCCCGTCGTGGATGAGGGCATTAAGGCGACTGAGTCAGGTACAGATATCAGGTCCCGGCAAGTGATCGGTGATGAAATTGTTGGTCGATCATCTTATAGTACATCTTAAGTCCCCGTGGTATAGGCATCGAGATGTAAGGATCTCAACATAACGGCCGTGACAAGGAGACGGATCGGAGTGAAAGTGATGACCCAGCTTAAACAGCTACTACTTTGTGTTGCTGGCATACGTTTTTGCTTGTTCCCTATGAGCATGGCAACGTGCTGTGTATGGTATTTCCCACTTCTTTCAGTACGGCACAAAAACTCTGTTATGAAAATTCAGGGTCAGATTTTGTTTCTTCCCGTTCTTTGACGTTGCTTCTTCATTGACTTTTACCATTTTCGTTAGCAAACGCACAGAAACTGGCATAACTTTCTTGTTTTCTGTGTAACGGAGAAATGTAAGGAACGGAAATGTTCTCCAAAAACTACATTTTATTCGAAGGCTGTTGACAAATTTGTTATTTCCTAATTCGCTGGTTTTCTACTCATTCTCTCGCCGCATCTGTCAGAAGTGAACCCGCAACGATTTCAGACTCCTGGACTGAGTGGGCAGCACAGATCGTATAATATTTCGTTTGCACTCAGAAAAGTAGTCGGACTACCCACTCACTGGCCCAGGAGCACATCGGATCGATCGTAAGCGGGCAGATATTCCTACGCGATTTGCCAATAGGGCAACTGGTCGTGATTGCTGAATAACTTTTCAGAAGCTATATGATATTGCCGCTCGTAAAATGATTAACTGACTACCCGTGTGGGCCAAACAGACCTGATTGACTGAGATTATTATCTAATAGTGAGATGGGTTAATCGCGCCTGCTGAAAATCAAGAATGTCCGCCACAATGGGGGCGACTGAGGTCAGCACAGAACCTGCACTAACACAACTCTACGGTTTAAGATATTTCTCAGACCAGCGGCCTCTGGTCCTCGACGTTGAAAAGAGTTGATCACTCTAATCAGATCCGACACCGCCAACCGTCTCGCTGAAGACTATGCGGAACATTACTGACGCCCGTTATATCAGTCATAACGACGGCCATATCAGGCAAGTGCCAGCGAAAACCTAGAAACAGTCGCCGAGATAACTGGTCAAACATGAAGCTGATTGAAGCCTGCACCCATGATGAGAAGTCGGTCAATCGACGTACTTGTCTGGAGCAACCACCTCCGAGCCTACGGTACTAGTCGCTGGCCGGGTAAAAACTCATATAACTATCACCTGTTCTGTTGCTGCTTTCAACCCTGAGAGTGGACTTCTGTATGCGTTCGAAAATTTGGAAAAATTAACAAATGGTCCCAATTCCTGATTAGTCCTTTCCCCATTACTCAAATATTCGCCTCCGTTTGTAAACAGCATCAAATTCCATCATTGGTTGTCACTGGCGGCGGACAGCCAAAAACAATTTATTTGCCACTTACATATATTCCCCATCCACCACTGCAATCAGTGCACCACTTCAGTAGAACAAATGTAAGCCTTGAAAATTTGTCAGCACAAGTTCTAATAAGGTGTGATACAGACGACAGAGCCAACGTACTTCATGCGTGTCCTGTGGTCAGCTCGTTTCGTGAATACCAATTACCCGAAGTTGTCTTGTATAGAAAGTCCAATTGTCAAATAAGGACATGCGTAAGACTTAAGATATTTCGCACCTACGTCGTTAGTAAGGTGTGGCTGGGTCTATGTTTGCAGAAAAACGAGGCTTCGCTCCCAGAAGCCTACTTTGCAAACCTAAATTAACCAAACTTTCAAAATCCAAGGTAGGGATCGTTTATGTCCCTCCACTCTCCCGGCAGGACATGGGAAAAGGAACCCTCTGTAATACAGGTGTCTTTGAGGTAAATTCCCGAGAAATTAATGCTGGGATTAGGTTTAGAGCTAGTTTTAGTGTTAAGACATGGGAATAGGCACCCTTCCTAGGGGGGTCGTTACTGTTCCCGTGTTCCGGTGGGACCATATAGACAATCCCTACCACATCCCACGGCAGGCGGGAGTGACAAAAGATGCGGTGGCACAGCGTCGGGCTCAAAGCAAACTACGGTTGAACGAGTGTCCTCAGAAGTGAAAAGTACAGTTACAACAAGTAGCACAGAAACGCTTAAAATAAAATACTTCTGTGGCAAACTACGTAAAGGAAATTAGTGGGTATACGCGGCATGCACAGCAAGTGTAAAGGTTCAGTGGGGATCAAAGGAAATAAGATTGAGCAAAGCTCATCAATCGAGTCATGGCGCATTGCCAAGACCGAAATAAAAGGCAGGAAAGGGACGTGCCGGTGGCAGAATGTAGTTTGCATTGATATAGTCGGAGCCAGGATCGGCAGGATTTCCGTCGCGCAGGACGACCCGAGTGGAGTCGAAGGGAAGAATGTTCTTGTAGCGGTTACGGGACTGGTTATAGGGTCGACTTCCCTCCGTCCTTGGTGCCTTTATGTGTAGATAAGTATTTATGTTGCGGGAAAGGTGGCTAGAGTGGAGAAGAGGAGGGGGAAGAGACAGGGTCAACGTACTTCATGCGTGTCCTGATGAAGTTCTTCAAACTCCTCCAGAAAGCCCGACAGATACTGGCCTCGACTCTTCTGCTTCTCCAACTGCGCAATGCGCTTATCCAGAGCAGAAACGTTAAGGCGCGTAGCATTGAATGGCTGTGAAACGTGGTGATGGAATATGAAGACAATGAGAATGAAAATAGGTTTAAAATGGACTAAATGAGAGAAAGCTTGTGTCGGAATATGATGGAGGTGGAAGGAGACTGGAAAAAAGAATAAGAAAAAGGATGCAGATCCTGCCCTGGTGACCGGACTGGGGGGTAAAGACCAAACGAACCTGCTTGAGACAGACCAGTCCGCCACTTTTGTCCATCATGGGTGACTGGCTATAGTAGTCAATGAGTTGACCCAGTGAAGAGAACTCCGGTCCACCACCAATGTCAAACTTGGCATTGGGCTTGCGGCATATGAGAATGTGTGAAACACAATCGCCAGTGACAACGGATAAGACGTAGGAACCGGGTTGACGCACAGATTCCCGAACAAGAAAACTCCCGTTCTTGCCCTTCTCAAGCAACAAGTTTTGAGCTTCCTTTGCCGTCAAGTGACCATGAAACCACCGAGAGCTGAAAGTGTATCCATTTTTGAATGGGGGGGAACAGGTTATTTAAAAACCGTTTAAAAAAGAATTGCCACGGAATCAGCGTTCGAGGGACAAATAACTTTATGACATTAGATGATATAACGGCAAACTGAGTACAAAGAGGAAGGGGTAAACAAATAAGATGACAGTTACTTCTGTGCATGTAAAACGCAGCCCCAAGGTCTATATAGTCAGGGCTACAAGTCACAAATCGAGCTCGTTATTAGGGGGTAAATAGTCCCGACGTTATATATAGACATGAAGTAGCACTAAGACGTTCAGCTTGAAGCTTACCATTTTTACAACTTTTTCCTAGCAACACAATATAGGATGGGATTTGCACCAAGTAAATGGAGATTTTGAACCTCAAAAATGATTTTGTAGGCAAGTACAAAAGCACTTGATAAAAATCAGTTATGTGGCCTTGATAGAATAGTCCAAAATATTTTCTTTCCCGGAACAGCTGCCTTGTTTTAGCTACCACGAGCTCAAGGGTCCTTCAAATAGCCGCCGCCGCCGCTGGGCCTATATGTGGGTAATAGTGGTTGGTGAATGAACTCGTCTTGCGGACAGATGTGTGGACTTACGGACCTCACGAAAAAAAACGTCTGCTTTAGAATAGAAGAGCTAAGTCAAGAAATTCAAGAAGAGAACAAATGGTCTTTAAAAATAAGCAGTTTGAACGCGGGCAGAAAACATGGGAATTATCTTAGGAACTACAACCTTTATGGCAATTAATTGTCAAAAAATGATGTATTAACGGCAGGACTGCGGGAGCAGGATTTGAATCTAACAATCCAGTTGTTATATTTCCGATTTTCTAAATTTGTCTGTCAGTCTTTCGTCTAAAATGCTCTACTTGTAACCAGGAAGAATTCCACGTATCCACCTTTAGCAGTGGAGTCATGCATTGCTCTAAAGAAGGCGAAGATTGCCGCACCCAATGGAACCGGTAAGACGATTTACCCAGCTGTTTTTTACCCGGCTCGTCTATAGGTAGCGAATAGTGGAACGGCCTCCAGCACGAGTTAACTGCACATAAGCAGGCCCTTAAGTCTGGAAAACAAACAGTCGCGGATCAGTAGAAACGGTGATACCAGGATGCGGAGCGCTGAGGTCCGGCAAGCAACTGCCCAATAAAATGCCACAAAGTCCGATGACGACACTGTGATATGGCAGGTGTAAACCTCCATTAAATAAATTTGGTTGCTACCACTGCTTTGTGGTGAGATTCTTGAGCCAAAGCGGCAGAGAAAACCTCGAACAATGGGAGCGGCTGCTGGGATCCGTACGCGCGTCTGCGGGAACTGACACACACCGCAACCCTGGTCTAATAATACGAGAGAATAATAAGCGAGATGGGCCACTCAATCGAAAACGGACTCTCGGTGTTGGGTGCTGGAACGTGCAAACTTTCCTGGACCCGAGTACCCAAAGTCTGGCGTTGCAAAATTTTTATCAGTACAGAACGGATGTCTGCTGCCTGTCTGAAGTCCAAATGGTCGACCCAGGCGCTCAGAAATTCAAGATCCAGGAGGGAGTCGACTCCCACTTCACCCCATACCGCAACCAACCACCCGAATCTTCTGATAGACACTGTGACGATCACCCTCTCGAAGCAAGCAAACAGTTTGCTACTTGAGTTCTAACTAGTCAATGAACAGCTGCCTTATGCGCGACTGACGAATCACTTTACTAGCACCACTACTGTCTTTATGTACGCATCAACAGAGAAATACAGTAACCTATACCAGGTTGCAAAAGTTAGTTGAAAGACCCCTTCACCATATTCTGGCAATATTTGGCGGAAACTGCAAAGGTCGGATTGCAGCCCGCCACTCTTCAAACGGTCACCTTATTGGTCGCTTTGGGCTTCGTTCTTGGTGCAACATGGGTGAAGGCATGCTAAATTTTGGCAATCGCGACCGGCTACTTATCATCAACATGTGTTTCCAGCTCCGCCAGACGGTTCGACGCATGACCCGCCAACAGCTCTGGAAAAGGATGGCAAAGTCAGTAAAAAGAGAAGACAGCTAAGCTACGCGATCGAACTTACGACTTTCATGAAACGGACCTCAAACGTCGGTGGCACTAAACTCACCTGCCCATTCGTCAACTGAGTGCTAGGTCCTCTGCATCGAGGGACTGTTCGCTATGTGGATGGCAGCATTTCTGCTGACAACTCTGCCAAGATCTGGCGCTCGTATACGCACTTAAAGCACCTTCTTAACGCTGATGACCAAATCATCACGCCCTCGCCCTCCTCTGCGGTGGAGTTTTATCCCTCTCCACCCTTTTCAGTGTCGTGTGACCCGCCTCCCGACGAGGAATCACCAGTGTAATGAGGTGGCTGTACAATAAAAAGGCGCCCGGGGAAGACAGTATTCCAGCTGAAATCAACTAGCTCTATGTCGACACTGGCGCCCTGAATCCATGAGGTGATTGGGCAAGTGTGGGGAGGTGAGTTGGCTCCTGATGGCTGAAGCCTTAGCATCCGTCAGCCTCCATTCGTAAATGGAAATAAGACAAAGCGCGATAACTACCACAGCTTAAGCTTCGGAGGTCACCCTTGTTGTCATTCTCATGCGACTTCAATGTGCGTGACTCGGGAACGAGACCCTATTAAACCGTGTTCTGAAATGAGTGTGGAGGCAAGGGCCAGATTTGTACGCTAAGGCGCATCCTTCAATTCTACTATGGCTTCGTGCAACCGACGGTCATCTACTTTGCCGCTTTCGCCACAGCTGCCTATTGCGCATATTGTGAGTCCTTTTGGTGGGCGATGGGCTTAAACTGCGTGCCGGCAAAACTCAGCGCCGATGAGGGCCTACAATCGCTCCACTACTGCGCGGATTCTGGTCCATAACAATTTCTCTCGACCGGCCGACATTCGAGCTGGCGCTCGACAAGGTTGTGTTCTGCCACGTATTCTGTTTAACTAGGACACGGACTGGATTCTCCGACAGACCCTACAAGGTTTTGGCGGTGTTGAGTTTGCACTCAAGCGCAGGCTGCCTGATCTCCACTACGCCGATGATAGCATCCCGATAATCCTAGGCCTTAGTTACCTGCAACCTATTGTTTCCTGGATGAATGACGTCGCTAAATCGGTGGACTTACCCATAAATGCCGGGTAGACCAGTGTTTTCAAGGTGCACTCCTGGTCGAGAGGCGCCACTTGAGACTAATAGCTGTTAACTAAAGGAAGTAGATCGTTTAAAACGCACCGAGACGAGTCTGCTGTCGAATGGACAGAGCACGGACGACATCGCCTCCCGAACCGATGCTGATGGGCGGGTTTTCATAATCCTTAAAACGCGTTTGTGGACCCGACGCGACATCTTCATCGCCATAAAGATACGTGTGTACCAGGCATCCGTGAGGTTGGTCGCCTTATAGGTTTTCAATGCTGTGCTGTGCGTGTGAAGGATAGGCTAGAACTGGAGGTTTTTGACCACTGCTGTCCAAGGACTGTCATTGAGTGAAGTACACCGACCCCGTATGCATCGCTGCGACAACATTGCGAGGATAGCTGAGGTCATCTAAGGATTCAGATAGGCAGGAAACGTTCTTCACCGTCCGCCTCATGAGCTTAGTGTTGCTGTTCTCGATACGGCGTCGCTGCCCATCCGTGAGCTTCGAAGAAGAGGTCTACATAAAACTGGCTCGATACCGTCCACCAGGATATGGAAGTGGTTCTTTAAACTACTGTATTTGTTTTACATCCATGGAGGAAAGAGGGTCGAGTCCTCTGGGTCCACTCCCGTGGATCGCCATGCGTGGAGGTATAATTCGCGATATCATCGAGGTCGGCTTGATCAGGCACGACCACAGCTGTAAACAGTAGACGTCCACTTGCTCAGGGAACTCGGGCTGGCCCAAGAGTGAAAAGGGAGTATAGGAGGGAGAACAAAAATTCGTACGACATCAAGCTGTGGGCAGCCTTACAAATAGAAACGTTTACCCCATGGTTTACCAAAAGTATCAAAGAGACCGAAGATAAAAAATAAATGGAGGTCAACTTTTGGACATCTATTAGCATTTGCAAAACTTGCACCTTAAATGAAAGGATTCGCATGACCGGTTGCAATTTTGGTCGTATTTATGTCCAGTAAATGAGGCGTGCATTTACGCACTTACTAAAACCAACCTTTCACAAATTATATCGTCCACAAACAATGGGTACAGCAAATCAATGGTTGTCCCATTTTTTTCCGTCAGTTGACCACGGTTCTCCCGATAGTAGTTAACCAGTTCGGTCAAAGTCGCAAATTTTTCCCCGCCATAGATGCTTAGGAAGTCCCCTGTGTTTTGAATGCGTATGTGGGCAAAAGAATCCTGTCGCCTGACAGACAATGTAAAGTTTCCAGGATTGCTGTGACTTTGGCGGACTAGAAAGCTACCAGGAACTCCCTTTGCTATAAGAAGCTTTTCCGCCTCGATCCCAGTTAACTCATTGTGGAACCATTTGCGACAGTCTTGCGCCATACACTAAACCATGTGTGGAGTTAGGAAAAAACGTTCGTATAGTTCGCAACTATTCCAAACGAGTAAAACAACTTCGTAATAGTACGATTAATAGATTTATTCGAGATAGAAGATAAAAGGCGTATTACGGTGTTGTTCTGGCCTTCGGTTTACTAGCCTTAACAGGTGGTCGGATAGAAACGAACAAGCTATAATCAATAACGTCCACAGATGGGGTAAGGAGCCATTGGGCGGTCATCTCTAACTTAATTTCCCTGATTAACTCACCATACTACAACTTAAAATTGCACCTGAGGTTCGACTAAAAGTCCTTTGATGATGACGGAATAAACCACTCATAACCGCTCGTAACTCAGTGATGTGACCTTTGCTTTATGGCCGCTCCCAACCAACCTTAGTATGCCGATAAACTGAATAGCGTATAAAGGGTAAGGTTCGTTGGAAAAAACCAAGATGTAGTCGTGAATTGTCGGGCTGGTGACACTAATCTCCGCCAGACGAAATAAACAGAAGAGAAAGTGAAATGGTCAGACTAAACTGGTTGGCGCAACAGGACAGCCGCTGGCAGACAAACAGTTAGTGCGTGAGAGGGTTGGACACATACTTACGTTAGGATTTGGAGCGGGGAAGGGATCAAGAACTGTTTCAGCTCCCTTTGACGGATGGTAAGAGGGATGCGACTCGCTGGGACTGCAGGCGATGAAATTAGTGGTCGTCGATCCGACATGTAGCAGAGGTCAGTGCGCCAAATTTAAGGGTGCCAAGAACTGTAGTCGTGGTTCGCCAGGTCTGGGGGATGGAGTGACGAAACAGTTACATTCTGCACGGTCCAGCATGGATAAGCGGTTTTCGTTAGACCGTGGGCGCAAGTCAGTGAGCCGGGCACACAGAGCTTCGTAATGAGCATCCAGCTTGACATGGGGATTGGTGGTGGTCAAGCTAGAGTGCCAGGCTTCAAGGAATTCTCGCGCCTGTTTGGTGCTAGATAGGACAATAACTTCGGTTCCTTCCCAAATTAAGCGATGGTCACTCAAGGACGAATGATAAGAGGCCAGGTCGTCGGATGGCGGGTTTGTGTTCGTTTATGCGCGTCCGAGGCCATGTGCAAGAGCAGTTGGCAAGGGGATTGTTGTAAATGATATTTATTTGCTGCTCTTTGGGTTTAGACTCTTTTACTCTGGGTAGTGTTGCGCGCAGGATGGACGCCGGCGTGTGGACAATGGGAAAGGCAAACCAGTCTAGCTGTCAGGCGATCGCTTCGGGAATGCCCTGCATGTAGGCCAGTATACATATTTCAGCAGCTCTTGGGCTCTGTTAGTCTGTTGTGAGTCTGGCACAAGAAATGAATATTTAGGAGGTAAATTATGTAAACTGAATATGGAGACCATGCATTTTTAGTGTCGTGTACTTGTTTCAAAGACAACGGATTATAATTTTCTGGAGCACAGTCGTCCGACTGAAGTTTATACTGCTGATATCTTCGCGTGCCTCACAGCATGGTGGGCGCACGGACGGGGACTTGCGCATGAGTTAGCTAGCACCGATAACAGACTAGCATCTACCTCACTCTCGTGTTCCCTTCATTTCTGGACCGGGTGACAGGTCGAAATGATGATGACCAACGACAGTATGATTCGCAGTTGCTGACAAAGTTAAGCAGTCCGTCTACGCACTCCATTTACGACTGGCCCTTGTAAGATGGGCCAGGTTTTCACAGGAACAAGAGGTGGTGGGCTCAGATTCAATATGAGTGCAGGTGCCATATGCAACATATTGAGAAGGAATCCTTGCCGTCTGACTCTCCACCCTGAAGAAACCGAGTTATCTCATTAGTTAACAGCCTTAGAAACTGCGATTTTTCGTGCATTTTAATGGTTTTAAAGCTTGTCAGATACCCAATGGTGAGAAAATTTTCTCATATGCCGTTAAGACAGAGTCTCCAAAGTAAAAGTCGTTTCTTATTCTCTCTCTCAACCGCCACTACGCTATCCGATTGGGTCAACCATATTATGCGCAATTGAGATTAGGTGAATGATAGGGCTATACAGCCAATTGGCGCATGGCAAACACGACCTGGCCCAATAATATGTGGGCACAGGAACGGTGATTTGCACATGAATTGGTTTGCAGTGGTAGTAGACTTGTGCACCGTCTAACACATTCTCTACTTATTATCCACGTAAGCCTAGCCTAAAGAAGGGTCTGATTGTCGAAGGAGTTGCCAGGCACGGTGACTGACTAGGCTGTTGCTTTTTAATTTCCTCAGAAATTAACTGCGGACTTGGAGAAGATCAGTATATTCCAGGTCTCTAGGTGCTGATCGAAATGTTTTATGTGTGAATACTTGGGCAGAAGTCCATCAACCGCAGTGGGTAACAGCTGCCGACAGGCACGCCACACACGCCTGGTCGACGCAAAATATACCAGGTTTTTGACAGAAAAAAACTTGGAGCTGGCTCGGATCCCTAAGGAATGGGAGGGCCAATGGGGACTGGCCACTGAGTCTAACTCTCAATCCACACTTCAGTCACCCCACACAAACACACACAAGGTTGACAGCGAAGTCTGAGTCGTGCCATCAATTAGCACCATTCCAGACCACGACTCTTTCCGTGACCTGGTAGAATCGACGAGTCAGATTTATTGTAGTGAGAAATGCGTTCAAGTGCCGTGGAGGTGAAGTTTCCAGTGTCAGCCTCAAACTTATCTCTCCTGGGCATCTCACAATTGTCCGATTCGGTCAACCAGCTGATGCCGAGATCGGACGCAGTGGTTTACAGAACTAAAACAACTCGTCCGGCTTTCCGGGAGAAGTCTTGGTTCCAGGTGGCTGTTAAGTAGACTGATGAATATTTGGGCAGCACAGGTCTAGTGGTTGTCCTTGCTCTTGTAAATATGCACGTTGGTGTCCTCCTTAATGCCTGGAGGACGTACCCTTTTCGCAGCATATTCTGAAACAACGTTGTAATATTTGTCATCAGTCGGATGCCGCCATATCTGCTTTCTTCGGGCGGGACTGCATCGGAACTTAGTTCTTTGTCGCCGGAGACTTGGTGTATTGAATAAGAAGAGGGGAGGTCCATGTCGCTGTTTTCACATAGAAGTCTGCTGGTGGCGTCATCGGGGATTAGGGATGAGTGAGTGATTGCACCTCTGAAATGCTCATACTAGCATTTTAGAATTTGAAATGCCTTCGTGAGAAATGGTGTTCCCTCGGCACCGATCAGTGTCCTGGGTTCTCTTGCGCTGGGCCGTAGACCGATTTGGTTAACGAGGAGAAATTCTTCAGTTTATTATGATCTGTATAGGCGGTATGTCACGGACCTTGAGATTCATCGTCTGCAAACTCCGTCGTAACAGGAATCGGGAACGGAAGAAGGCCGCTTTAGTTGCGTGGCTCCTCGATTGGTGCAAGCTTTGTGCAGCTTATTCCCGTCGGCTAACAGGTTGTAGATCACCTAATCGTCGTTGTTGTGCCAGTTCAATTCAGTTTTTTTAAGAAAAAGAAGCGTGGGTCTTTGAGTGCCCCATTTGCAACGTAAAACTGGGTGCGGTTTAAAAAAAATTTCCTGTGCTAAAATAACATAAACGAGCCCATAATGGCAAGACAATATGGGAAGAAAGCTCAGGGAATGAGCTCGACCCCTCATAGCTCTTGGTCGTTTCGGAACACAAATATGTCAAAGTTCTTTTTAAAATTTTCTAACACCACAGCATCTGCAGAGAGGACACTGCACGATGTGACCACTCGGACAGAGAAGGAGGACAATGGCACATCCAGGCTTGCCTGCTGAATGAGCCCAGGCCAGGCTGTAGACTAACCCATTTAAAACGCGGAATGCTTGCAAGAGATCCCCGCAAAGTTGCTTGTAACTCGAAGGGAAGAGGTTCAGATTTATTGGGCGGTTTGCATAAGCAAGGGAGCTTTGCCCCTAACCATCCTCGTGGCTCTCCTCTGAACTCCTTTGAGGAAGTTTTGATCCTCAGCCGCCCACGATCTCCAGGCCTAAATACCGTACTCCAAGTGCGGCCGAACGAATGTTCCAAAAGCCTTAGAGAAAGCGTTTTCGTCGAAGTCCACAAACGTACGCTTAGTGACGTGCAGCACAGACATTGCGCATTTGCCACTCACGAACAATGAGCGGATGGTTTTAGGGAACTCGTCGTCAGCACACAGAGGTCTTTTTGGGCTTCGACTTCGCGCAATGCTGCACCGTCCAGAAGGAAGTCCCTTGTGCTGGCGGATCTGGCTGTGTTGTCTAGGCGAAGCATACTACAATTTCCAACGTTGAATCGCAGGAGCCAACGGTTTGACCACTCTTCCAACCGATGTAGGTTCATCTGCAGTCTGTCTTCGTCGGCAGAGCCCCGAATTACATTCAATATGTTCATGTAGTCGGCAAAAGTTGCTACTTCGCAGTCCAAAGCTCTTGCTACACCGTACACATATATTAGGAATAAAATGGGTCTCAATACTTAACCCCGGGGAACACCCCTCCTGACCACAGCAGGATCTGGATTTCCTTGACCGATGCATGCAAAGTGCTGTCGATACACAAGGACGTTTTCGAACCATTTGAGGAGGCTGTCTCTGATCCCTATTTTTTCAGTTTGTGTACCAGTTCCTGGTGTGGCACATTGTCAAACGCCTTTTGGCAGTCAATGAAAGCTATGTGGACAGCGCGCCTGTCGTCGAGAACTCGGATCCAGCTGTGGAGCGATTGTAACAAGTTTGTCGTGAGGGATCTTCCCTTCCGGAACCCATGCTGGCAGTTCGATAGCAAGTCGTGAAATTCCAGGAATTGCATCAATTCACTCTTTATGATCCTTCCAATAACTTTGCAGAGAATGCATGTCAAGCTTATGGGCCTGTAACTTGACGTCGATGCCCTGCTACCTCTTTTTTATAGCGGAGTAATGTGCTCCAGCTTTCCATCGATAGGAAGTGTTCCAGTGTCAAATAACGTTTGAAACAGCATCGAAAAAGGCACAGAAAACTCATTGGCAAGTTCTTTGATAAGCTTGAGTGTAATCTCTTCTAGTCTTGGCGACGTCGATTCGCTCAATGCCTCGAATTCTCTTCGTACGATGCCTTCTTAGAAGAGTTATTGCTTATGCGTGGAGTCGGCAGTTCTTCAGTAGATTGAGAAAGGTACCTTGTTGCTGGCGGTGTGCGCGACCATGAACATCCGTGAGGGTAAAAAGGATGATGCTCCGCAATTATTACAACCGCCTCTCAACGATAGCATTTAATCTCAGAGCCTCCGTACCATCCAGATGGCGGACCAGTCGTTTGCTCAAAACCAGACGGTGGTCAGATACATTCAACAGAAAACTATTTACCGTACCAGGTGGCTATTTACCTTATAGCCTCTTGCAAAACGAGAGTAAGGGATTTAGCTCGGGGATGGCAAGACGGTGGTCCGGAGAGCTGTCAGCATCATTGATTTCATTTGCTATCGGCACATCGGGACAGTTGCCTCTGAACGGGAACGTGCTCCAGCAGCTGCCAGCGCTGGGAACGGGGCTACGTCCATTTCGGAAAACAGAGGGAGGTATTGGTCAAGAGGAGATGGCGTTCTGCACAGGTACGCAGGAATCTGTTACTTTTGTGGCCGTCGAGTCGGCGGAGATGTAACACTCCCTTTCAGACGACAGAGCCTATACCCATGCGAGTAGTGAAATCATTAATTTCAACCAGTTTGTCCGCCTCCGGCATAGCCGTTAGGAGGGAGTGCAGTCCCCCGTAGAGTTTGTTTTCAACCCCGCCAGCGCCGATCATAGAGGGGACACAGGTACTGAAACTACTTTATACCGACTGCATATAATTGCAGTTATATTCTCAACTGTACATGAAAAAGTCCATCCGAGGCTCCGCCCATAAATTTAAATTACTGGGTGTGCTCGCGCTGCATTCTCACACTGT
>CACRXP010000018.1:1900159-1931560 GCA_902702965.1 Spirometra erinaceieuropaei | reverse complement strand
TCTGCAATTTTTCCAGAGGTCACATAGATGGCTTTCGTTGCCGGACTAACAAGTGGGATTACATACACAGCCAACCAATGTTTTCCTATTTTGCGGGAAGATGAGTTAAAAGATCAATAATAAATGCTCCGTTCTTAGGGCGAATGTACAAGTTAGGGCCTGGTCCGAAGAAGTCGACCGCCGTCACGTTTTATAACGTCTTGTTGGTACACCTTGAAATGAGCTGTAGCGAGCGCCCAGTAGGAGATTAGAGTGTGAGCCAAAGATTCTTTATCACACAGATTATCTAGGTCAAACTCGAAGACTACAGTTTTTGGCTGAGCAATCTTTTGAATGAACGGTCTCGCGTTTAGGTAAACCTTAGTATCAATAGGTACCGAGTACACGTACGTGAAGAACGATATGTCAAGATATGTATGTTTGTCGCGTAATTGGCTACCTCGCTTTTGCGACTTAACATTTCATTGGCAGCCATTCTTTAGTCGGATTGCTGTAGCGCGCACGCGCGTCCGCTTCATTATTTTGCATGAACGGAGTTGAACGCGTGACGTGACAGTCTTTGCGCTTCTCTCCCACCTTGACTCATATCTGTTTTTTGTTACTGATTCTTTGTTAGTCATGATTAGGCAGAAATCCAAGTGAACAGAAATACGTCGTATAGAGAGTTATGGAGACGAGTCTTTCCCGAAAATCATGAAGGCGGTTAAAGTGAGACGCAGGTCGGAAAGTCATCCTATAAGGACGCTATATGGAGGAACAGAACTGAACGCGCCTATGCAGGAGGACAGAAACGCGTCGTCACCCATAAGTGTCGTGCTGATGAGTGATGCAGGAGCGCCTGAGGACGCAGAAAGCCATGGGGTTATTACCGATGGCACGGGTGACCTATACGTCAAGCAGTTACGTGAATGAGCGCCGCGATTAAACATGGTGCAAGGTCGCATACGAGCCCTTTTAGCTATCTCTAAGCCGCTCGTGCCTAACTCCCGGCAGACAAAAATATGCTCTTGGGAGCGGCCTATAATCTGCAGGTAGCCCTTCATGGGGAGCGGCGAATATGCGAACGTTCGCATGTTAAAGCGTAGCGGTCGAAGACATCGAGGAAGGTACACACACTCACGGTCAAATAGAAAGACTGGGGTAGCTTTCCGACTACGCAACACTGAACAGAGTTGTTAAACAACACACCAGATAAGCATTTACGGATGTAATAAGAAGAGGGCTTTTCAGTGTGTGAAATCTATGTTACGATAACGAAAGTATAGAGTATAAAAAGTGGGACATAACGAACAAACGAGAGTAGCGAGGTTCTGTGCAAGTAATCCATTTGGAGTGGGATGTGGTCACGAAATATCAGTTAGACGCCAGTGGGGGTTGCAGCGCGGTCGGCCATAGCGGGTAGGGCTAGGAAATGTGCTGAAAATGAAGGAAACGAGACACGGACGGACGGCGAGAGCGAGGGAAGCGTTGTCAGTGGTAGGGAGGGAAGGAACACTGATCATCTTCATTGGTAAAAGATGCCATCAGGCCCATCTGGGATCCGCACCAAAGCGACATCGAGTCAATTCTCAGGATTCAGGTTACACCACTTACTGCTTATAAATAAGGCAAAGTTAATGGTGAAATATCAAATATACGGAGGAAGTAGGAGAAGGGAAGCGAAATTTCGGTCGTCTAACAATTCTGGAGATGCGTGAGAAAAACTATCTTCCATCGGCCGTCTATCTGCAACAGCACAGAGATTCCCAAAATCCAGAAAAGACTCCATCGTCTACCTCATATCTTCGACCTGGTCGAAAATCCCTCATATACCCTAAAAACTCTTCAAATTTACTTTCTCAATAATGGTATTCGACCAAATGCCCTTGGAACAATATGCAAATGCCCCGCCCCAGGTCGGAGTCGAACCAGGGCAGTTAATCGGCACGATCAACTTCATCACCACCAGGCCAGTGTATTACACATAACATCAGTGACTGCAGTGTTGGATATCCCGCTATCAGATCACTGCCCGTAAAACGGGCAAAAAGTCTAATGACTTTGACGAAAGTCACGTACGACAACGACGAAAGCTGTACAACATGTTTCGGACTCCTACAGAAATTTTCGAAGATAGGAGATGAGTCAGAAAGCTTGAAAATCGATGTAGAACAGTTAAGGAATTTTACTTACCACTTATATAAGAAGAAGCCGACGAAGTCAGCAACGAAGAAAACGAAAAAAACATGTGAAGGCGCGGTTTCCTTGGCGGTACCAAACGATGAAAAGGAAAATGGCTTGTCCAGGGAACTAGGAACAACCAACAGTCAGTCTCTTGGGTGAAAAAAGACAAGCACAAGGGGTCTCAGAGAACAAATAAACGTTCCAGGACAGCATCAAGTACGCCTGTATGGCTTAAAAACGAAGGCCGTTTGCATGCACACACACCAGCGGAGGAAGATAGTCAGGAGGCCTGAGAAGGATCGACGGAAGTTCTCAGCTTTGTTGCATGACAGAGATATCGGCACACCGTGGAGGAAACTAGTCCAAAAAATCCCGGCAGAGACTTCGAATGACACTATGGCTGGGTTTTTCGACGAAAAACACGGAAACACAGAAGAGAGTATTATTAATACGAACGGGACAGAGATTTTCACGGATTTTGGTCCAGCTATCACAATAGTTAGCTCGTTCGGAGATGACAGAACAAGTATACCGGAAATAAAAGGTGTGGTCAGCCGAAAGATATGAGACAACAGCAGACACGAGATTCAGGCGCAATCAAAATGCACCCATGAAGTGAGTCCCAGAATCAACGTTACCAATTCTGAGAGAAAGTTAAGCAAAGTTTAGACCTTGTCCAAGTGCATGCGAGATCTGTGTTATGAGACGGTGAGTCAGTTAACATTTTCAAAACATACAGAACAGGGAAGGCTCAGTCAGCGCCCGCTTCAAATTCAAGGCAACGAACCTGGAAAGTCATTTTGAAAAGTAAAGCAGAGGCACCGCTCGTGCTACAGAGGAAATCATATTTTGGGGCCAGCATACTGGATTACGAGCCAAAAGAGTGGGTGAAAATGAGATATCTGTTAACGGAGCTAGAAGAGCGGAGGAACAACGGCAAAACGTACCTAAAAATAAAGGACGGTCAAGTAGTTCAAGTCAAAGGAAAATTTCTTTGGTCGAATGCATTTATTGTGGCAGCCTAACTGATATGAAGGGGTCCACTTTCGAGGCCGATATAAGCGCCAGAGGTCGCTGTTTAGAAATCTATAACGCTAACTGCCAGAGTCTCCTCAACAGGCCAGATGAACTCAAATAACGGGCCTCTGATCATAAGCATCTCATAAGCCTTTTAACACAGACATGGCTGCCTGAGGAAATAAGTAGCAGCGAAGTCAATGTTGAAGGCTATCGAGTGTTTCGTTGCGACAGATTTCAGCCTAAGGACTGGGCGTAGCGATTTATGTTTCGAATGAAATTTCGTGCCGTCACCGAGAAATATCCGATGTGACACCACGAATTTTGAAATGATTTCATGCAAGATATTTAACAAACAGTTGTCGAAATTTGATCTGCGCGTTCTTTACCGCCCTCTCAGCCCAAATGAAAGCGCCAAAATGAAACCACTTGTTGTGCTGGAGTTTTTAATGTACGCAATAAAACCTGCTGATTCTGGGCAACTTCAACGTTCCGGGAATAGGCTGGAAAGTTTCCATAGCAAACGCCTAATTCACGTCACTCAACCACAATCTAGTACAATTTTCTCTAGAGAAATACTTAATTTAATACATAAAATTCGGAACAAGACCGAGAGAACAACAGCGATCCAACTGTCAAGGTCTTGTTTTGTGAATGCACAAACTTTTTTCGGTTTGAGTAACCATATTGCATTTACCCGCGTGTACTCTCTCCTATCACACCCAAAACCACAAAGTAAGAGACGCAGAGATATTTGAAAGGGTGATTTTATCGCAATGAGGCGTACTGATTCAGGGAAACCCTTGTCAATCAACAAGGAAGATCCAGAAGACTTCTGACAGTACTTTTGCAAGATTATAGATCGCCAGACTGAATCCCATTCTCCTGTAAAAAAATGAGACAATGTGCGCGATCGCCGTAGGTTACACTGATGACAAGGAAGAAGAAACGGAGGCTGTGCAAAAAATATTTGCGTTTTCAAGGCACCATAACACTGACCGAATATAAGAAGCAACGTAATAAAGGTCGCAAACAAATCCAGGTTGCTGGAACGTCTTTCGAGCGTCAACTGACGGCAGAACCCATTGTGGCCCGAAGAAGTTTTACGGGCACATCCGCGGTAGAAGAAAACGCGCCCGAAATTGTATGTCTAAACGACGACCTCGAAAAATTGTAAGTTGAAGAGCCGCAGAAAGTACAGTTGCTGTTTCAATTTGATCGCCAAAATACTGCCTCGGCTGGAACCATCGTTCATTCCATTGAAAAATTAAGACGAATTGCCGATCAAATTAGGCTAGAGAAGTCTCCTGGACGCCACAGGATTCCTTGGCCATAACTTAAAGAACTATCAAAGGAGCTGACAAAGTATTTTTAAGTTCTCTTTTAGCTGTCAATGAGAACAGGCAGGCTGTCTTCGCAATGGAAGGCAGCAGACCACTTTCCGTTACGCAAGGGAGGTAGCAGGATAAAAGCAAGCAACTTCAGACCTGTCAACTTGACTCGTCTCTCATGCAAGACGATGGAAATCCTAGTAGAGTGTGCTACACAGCAATCTTAGAAAGAATTCTATGAAGATAACTGAAGAACCCTTCAAGATAATCTACACCGACTACAAACGTCATCCGGGAAATGGCTTCTGGATTCAATGTGCAGAAGTGTGCCGTCCTTCATCTACGACCAGTTAACTGTATTTCAAATGATAGAACAAGGGCATATCACCCGAAAGGCATAATACTACCCACAGAATCCTCGCAGAAAGATCTCGGTGACTGGATGCAGAGCAACATGTAACCAGCACTGTAGTACACCAAGGGTGCAAAAAATGCCTTGGGAGTAATCCATGCGATCAAAACGGCGTTCGTGGTCATTGGGAAAGACCTTTTTAGGCGAGTTCACGAACCTTTGTGCGGCCTCATCTAGAATAGGGCATACATGTGCGGCGGTCATGGATAGTAAAAGACCAAACGTGCCTCGAAAGAGTACATCATCGTGCAATAAAGCTGGTGAACGGTTTTAAAAGCCAATTATACACAGGAAGGCGGAATAGCCTTAATTTATTCCCTCCAAGTTAGAGGCAGCAAAGAGGTGATCTTATCCTGATATTCAATATACAAAGTGGCCTTGAGCATGCACTGGGCTTTGAGAAAGTGTTGCAGTGGCACCCCTCGCCCAATATCCGTAGCAACTCGATGAAGCTATGCACAAAAATATCCAGGTTGAACCATCGCTATGAATATTTTTACAAAACTGTGGCGGAGAAACGGAATAATCACTCCCAACTCTTTAAGATTGGTCCCAACCATTTGGTGGGCCTGGCATTCAGTCGCGTTGGGAGGATTACTAATAGCATTGTTTACATCCACCTTGGACGGTGGTGTGTAAACAGGTTTCCCAACCGTAAGGCTTTCGTACTTTAGGAATTCGGGTCAGGAAAAGACAGACTTCCCTGGAGTACACCCGGTCTTGTTCGATTGTACCGCTAGGACAGGTATGGTTGGTCTGACATTATGACGAAATGAATTCAACCCCGTGTTTTGAACCAAGTCAATACTCCATGCTTTCGATGTCCGCTGTGAATCAACAGTCAGTTAGTAGTTAATGCTAAGATCAAACGTCCTGGGAAAACTTTGAGCATCTTTTGAGCGATCGCCGCTTGTAATGATGCTACAAAATGACTGGGCTCACGTGGATCAGGGACAATGTAATCAGGTGAAGAGCTATATAGAATTAAAGCTCTTACAAATACGGAAAAGAATGAGCTAGTGCCAGGTAGGAGGCAAAAAAGGCAAATGAAAACAAAGAAAGGACAAGGAGGAAGATAGCAATAGTCGTCAAGACAAATCCCGCCAGATATTTGAACTCTAAAAGCCGGAGCTGATGTTTGTGTGCAGTCATTTTACTGGAATGGAAACACTCAGGACAAGCGAACACATTGGTAGAACTAACTTTCAGAGCGCCTTAACGACGGCTTAAACCCACAATGTCGCAAATTGTTCTATCAAAAATTTACCGGACGGATGCCAGACGTCTCATTTTTGCTGACTCGATGCCTGTCTTCTCATAGCTCTCGCGGAGTACCACGACTCATTTTCTAGTACTTTAAACCACCCAGGAAATGTGGCGCGCGTTTTAATGGTGCCGGTCTTACTCTCCCCCACTCATTTGAATACACACGCCTCGTTGGATTGTTGCATATCTGGTTGAGTGGAAGAAAGCCTTTTTTGCTCCGTCACACTTGTGCATTGTATGCCCAAATGTCACGGGATTTCTAGGCGTGCGCTCGTATACCGTTTGGTAATTGGGAGTAATCCCAACTGTATACGAGCGCACGCCTAGAAATACCGTAACATTTCTGATACCGGTACGAACCGGTATCATAAATCGTGCCATTATTAGTGAAGTCGGCTTTAACTAAATTATAAAAAGTTTTTATGCGCTGAGTGCCCTACTCCCCCTTTTATAATGAGTTATGTGAAAACTCGATGCTAGCCTAAAAATCTGCATATATGATCGATTAAAATCGCAACTTTAGGGAGGATCTTTCGCGGACGCCCCAGTACCGGTTTTTAAATAACAACCAACAGTATCATGAGATGTCGTTCGTCAGCAGGCACGCCCGACAGGTCCTAAACTACTTACCCAGCTGTCAGGAAGGGCTTTGAATCCTGGGTGGCCTGTTTTCACTGTGGTCCTGATATATAACTAACCGAATTTCTGTTGTTCAGGAGAAGTCCGTCTCGCTCATTGTTACTGTCCGGCCTCAAACTGCTGTTTTTAATGTATATCTATAACCGGGAGAGATTCGCGTGCACTGGGCACCTATCCGATCAGTCCTATACGGTTTCGAATGCTGGGTCGATCGCTTGGAAGATTGGCGAAAATTGGAGGTTTTTGATAACTGACTGGGGACCTCCCTTTAAACGCAGTCCACAACTTTACCTCAAAGGAAACAGTCTGTACCCACTGCTACACCATCGCGGGTTTGTCCCAGGCCACCCAATGACGATTGAGGTAGTTTGTACTTGTTTTTCGTCGTCCGCTTCATGAACTTAGTGTTGCTCACCTCGATCTGTCGACGTTGCCTGCTCTTAAGCGTCGAAAACTTCAGGCCAAAACCTTGTTTGATGCGGTTCGTCAAAACTCGGAATTAGGTTATTTATCGTCTGTGTTCGATCTGCTTCCCTGGAGGAGAGCATGGGTCGAGCTCAACAGATTTGCTGCCGTAGTTCGTACCGCGTGGAGAGGCCCAATTTGCCGCATCATCAAGGCTGAATGGATCAAGCGTGATCACAGCTGTACTCAGTACAAGTAAGTTCGCAAAAGTAATCGTCATTATGGAGCCTGACGGCCTGGGTGGACAAGTGCGCGGTTATTGCACCGAATCAGTTATCCAAGTCTTAGCTGCCTCGCAAATTAGAGATTTAAACACAGACCTCTTACTTCTTCCCTCGTCAATTCAGGATGCCGAGCTTGACTGGATTCCTCCTTTCAAAACCTATATTTTGTTTGATTGTCATAATGTTACATCAAGGCGCCACGCACGAGGCATTTCGGGCGTGTTTGCGATGTGGAACTCCGGGATTGTGTAGGCTGAAACATGATTGGACCCATAGGTTTTGTCACTTTCGGCACCAAACTTCAATGTCATCGTGGACCCAGAATGCAGTCAATCCATTTGACAGCACAACCATCACCAGAGTACTAGATCAGCAGGAGTTGGCAACGGTGCTGGAAGGACTTACGGGTGGCAAACACCATGTCTGCTAGAAGTCATAGGGAGTGCTGTAGTCGGAGAGGGGACCTCGCCCTTATGATCATAGTTTCTTGGAGACTGGCTCTGGGATTCGGACTTAGCCCAGGCAGCAGACATCAAGACAGTACTAAAGACTATGTTGCCAGACTACCAATTCAAATATAACCTGCACGTTCCAACATCCGACATCGATGCCCCGTTCCTGATCGAGTAGCACCACTGAAAAAGCGTTGTAGAATGTCAGCTCCTGCGGACGCCGTAATACGGATCGTAGTAGCATTTCCCGAATATTTTGTGCACGACATTTCCTTGGGCTTTTGATAGGGTGGTTCTTTGGCTACCTGACGAAATGGATCTCGCAAGGTCTGACGTCCCGCATGGCGAATGACTTCTGAAGGTCCTTAAGGGGTAGCTTGGTAATGGAAGTGTCCAAGTTGTCTCTTGAATTTCTTAAAGCTTCCGTCACAATGGACCACGGAAATCTGTGAAATAGCCATGTCTGCGATTTACTGAAAAGTTGAATTGAAAAAGGACTCGATCCGGCGTGGGTCCCACCGCGAAATAGGGCGATATCATAGTGAGCTCTTGGTAATCGCGGTTCGACGATACTAGTTTCCTTGACGTCAGTCAGTCTTGACTTCATATGTCCATGCACTCAGAAAAAATAACCTTGTCTCTGCGGTGGTGGTTTTCGGGCGCAAGTTTATATCTATGGCTCTTGTATTTTGCCGATTTCTTTCGCGTTTCCTCCGCAGTTGTTATGTACAGTCTGTCGTATTCTAATGTTTTCCGCCTCGTCTCTACTCGCGTCACCTCGTTTCGGTTCCCACCTAGCTCACACTCTGAAGACATTTGAATATTTACAAGCTTATCGAGCGCACACTTACAGTGCCAGGCAGTCTACGGTTTCTTTGCGCTGTATAGCTGGCTAGTCGGCCCCAAACAAGCCGGAGACTGTCACCCTGGTCTCGTCCATCGTTAATTATACTTCTCGACTGGTGGTTCCTCTTCGTAATGCGGCCACCTATGGTTGCTTTAAGATGTGTGTTGCAAAACAAAACGGAGCGCCCAAACCCAGTCTCGTTATTAGGCCGATAAACTTTACTGCCACGTAATTCCCTATCGCAGCCAACAGAGCGTGCTCCCGTGGCTCAAGTGACCGATTTAGTGGCTTGGAGTATGGCAAACCGTCCTGAAAGGACCACCCCAGCCACACTTATTCGCCAGCGACACTTACTCAACTGTCAGCCACGATGGCATTTATCTAGCTGCTTTGCATTTTCCATCCCAATCTTTTGCTTACTGCACAACCCCGTCTGGCCCCCTGTTCGTGTACGCTTACCCTAACATTCATATAAATAGTGCTTTTTAATCTTAGACTGCAGATGGCCGACTCAGGAAACTGGTGCTTGATCGAAAGTGATCCAGGAGTGTTTACTGAACTAATGAAAGGATTTGGTAACATCTTCGTTTCTTTCGGATTTATAAACAGGAGTCGAGGGTTTGGTTTGTGAAGAAGTATACGATTTACATGACACAAGCGATATTTCCGACGCACTGGGGCTTATTTTTCTGTTCAAGTGGGAGAGAGAAGAAAATAATCCCGGAAAATTGGTTACAGACGACCGGTTGAAGTCAATATTTTTTGCAGAACAAGTTTGCCGCCTTTTTGAATCATTTTCAAGGTGATAAGAAACGCCTGCGCCACTCAAGCCATCATAAATGTTTTATTAAACCTCCCATCTTCAAATGTAAAGATCGGGGAGACTCTCTCCGACTTTAAATCCTTTGTGTTGGACTTCGACAGCAAGGTCGGTTCTTTTTATGCATAATTCCTGCAGATGAAAGGCAACGCTCTAACAAATTGCGACAAAATACGTTCTGTGCACAACAGTTTTAGCTAGTAAGGTGATCATTCTTACCATGTTGTTTGTCCAGTCCCCAAACGTTTGAGCTTAACAGCAGCAGGCATTCCAGAGAAGAAGATGCCTATCATTTTGTTGGTTATGTTCCCATCGATGGCATCGTTTATGAGCTTGATGGGCTGAAGGGAGTGCCGTTGGAACACGGCCCTGTTCCCACAGGGTCATCCTGGATCGACGTCATCAAGCCCGTGCTGCTTAATCGGGTGCAGGCCTGTGTTGATGGACGCTTTAACCTCATGGCCATTGTTCCAAGTCGCCTCAACTTGTACGAAACTCAGTTGGAGGAATTGATGAAGTCGTCCGCGGTGAGTTTTTAGTTTTAAGCCCATTCTTGGTGGTAGGAACGGTTGAAATACGTCTAAAGTCCTACCAGTCTTGCCTATCAATTGCCAAACATGATCATCCACGTTTTAAGGGCATCCGGATGTAGTTATCCATATTTAACTACTCCAATAGGTAGATGTCTTTTGAGCATTAATCGTGATCTTATCATTGATACCTTACTCTTAAATTCGGACTGTAGATTTCAAAGTAAATCGCCCGAGGTAGCTTGGACAATATCATCTATAAACGCAGGCGGAAGAGGTGACCGCAGTCACGGCTAGATCACTGTTTAGATGTGGATGGCGATAGTAGCAGATATTGTGCTGCAAAATGAACCGCAGACCAGAGCTACGATAATAGCCTGACCTGTGAAATAGATAGCGGCACGAAAAAGAATAAGAAGGATAGCGATCTCCCTCATTAATATAGAGTTGGCTTTTTTCAGCCGGACAGTGAGCTTATTAAACAACTCAAACAAAACATCGCCGTCGAGAAGGACAAAGCGGCTACCCAGCGTACGGAGAATATGAGGCGTCGCCATAACTACCTACCCTTCATCGTGGAACTGCTGAAAGTTCTTGCCGAAAATGGGCGTCTTGTGAGCGTCGTCAAGAAGGCGAAAGAAAAATCAGAAAAACTGCAGGAAAAAGCGGCTGCCAAAGCCTGACCAACGGTAAAGACCAGAATACAAAATGTAATTCTTCAAATAAAGCAAGTTAAAATACGTCGCATGTGCTGTTGTCTAAAAGAAAGGAATGGGAGTTTGCCTAAAACAGTTAGTCAGGATGACTAAATGGGTGGGCTTTCGAAGCCGGACGTTAGAATCTGATGGTCAGAGTCGTGTTGGCGCGGGAAAAGCGCCCTGTTGTAAACCTGCGCCACGATGCCGGCCACTGCGGCACACAGGGTCAAGATAACACCAAGTGCGATTGTCCAATTGTCCAGGCTATCGGAGGCGCTTCGGTACATACGGACGTACCTTTTGTTACCGTATACGCTACTACGGACCCAGCCAGGTGCAGCAACGCGGTCTCCGTCGAGGAAGAAGAAGGAAGTCGAAGTGTCAATCAGGCTGCGGTAGCACCACTGGGTTCCGTTGAAGTCTTAGAAGCAAAGTAGGATTTGAATTTGGGCAGTGGGCTGGAGAAAAAGGCACAGCGACAGTTTTGGATAGGGAGTGTAAAATATACTTACAACCATACATGTAGGTGTAGACGCCATACTGATCGGCAGATGGACATTCTTTGAGGCGTTCGCCAGTCAGCCCCATTAGGAGGCGTGCGACCACGTGGGATACACGCCATTCTCGGCCGTCTATGGGACCATAGCCCTGCGTCGGAATAGGTCCTGACAGACTCAGCAGAAAGTCTACAACGTCGGGCTCTAGGTGCTAAAGTTACAAGGCGAAAAGTTTAGCTAAAATCAGGAACCGTATCGGTAAGCTGGGGAAATGTTCAGAAAGCAAATTATGTCGAATGTTCGAAAATGACCTAGGTTGATTTTAATCAACGCGCGGGATACTGCCAAGAAATGGCAGCAACCAGAAAGGACATTTTAAAGAAATGTGGCATCTCGGTTGCCCACATTTGGTTGACGGACGGTGTATTTGCATTCACAACGGAGGCTTCCCCACCAGCGTTATTCGTTTAACGCAGTGACGGGGAATCCGACCAATCGTATCCTCTACGCCTTCGGGCAATAGTGGCTAGAACCGGGCCTACGATTTTACTGCGATAAGGACACGGATAAATGCCACGGGTTTTAGACGTTACTTGTACTTGGTACGGCTGCAATCCTGCCTGATCTAGCCGGCATCGATGATTTCCCGAACTGTACCTCCCCACGCGTGACGGTTCCCGGCGGCAGATCTTGACAGTTCGATCCATTCACTTCGCCAAGAACGGATACCGAATGCCGAAGGTCCAAGAACCACTTCCATATCTTGACGGACTGTCGAGCCAGGTTTTGAGTTGACCCCCTCTTAGACACATCCAATGGGGTGTAACGGTGCCGGATCGAAGACAGTAACACTGAGCTCCGGAGGTGAACGACGAAGAACATGTCAAAACCACCTCAGTCGTCTTTCTTTGATGGCCTGAGATATCTTTGCAATGTCGCAGAAAGTGCGGACTGCCTCATTTGAGACGAAGTCCGTGTACTTCACTCGGAGGATGGTCCTCAAGGAGTGGTCAAACCTCCAGTTTTCGCTCGTCCTCCACGCTCACAGCCCAGGATTTACAATCATGTGAAGGGCAGATGCATGGTACACGCGAATCTTAGTTGCGATGGAGATATCGCGTCGGATCTATGGGCATTTTCGAGGGCTTGAGAAAACCCGGCGGGTAGCATCAATTTGAAAGACTATCGGAGTTATCCCGCCCATTCGGCAGCAGCCTCCTGAGGTATTTAATTCTTCAAGTTGACAGCCATCAATTCCGAGAGGTGCCATCTTTTAGTCAGAGATGCAGCTTGAAAACACTGTAGTCTTCCCAGCGTTTATGAGTAAACCGACCGATTTAGCGACCGTATTCGCCCATGACGCCATAGACCTCAGATCACCGAAACTTGAGGCAAGTAAGACAATATCATCTGCATAGTCGGGAGCAGTCAGTCGGTGTCTGGATGCAAATTGAACACCGTCACCGTGTAGGGCCCTCCTGCGAATCCAGTCAATAGCGTAGTTGAGCAGGATGGGCGACAAGATGCAACCTTGTCGAACGCCGGACCGAATACCAAAAGGTTGGAAAAGATTGCTGTGGACCAGAACTCTCGCAGTGGTGGAGCGATAAAAGGCCTTGATTATGGAGATGATTTTTGGCGGTACGCCATTTAGTGCCATTACCTGTCACAGGGACTCGTGATAGACGGAGTCTAACGCGTTGGCAGCCAACAAAGCGGACGGCCGTCGGTTGCCGGGAGTCATGGCGGAATTCGCGAATGCGACCTAGTGTGAATATCTGGTCCGAACATCCATGTCCAGCACGAAATCCGGCTTGGTTTGGCCCTGCCCTAGAGTCACGCACAGCTTGGAATCGCCAGAGGAAGACAATAGCGAAGATCTTCGCAGCAACGTTGATGAGACTTATGCAGCGGTAGTTCTCGCACCTTCTGTTATCTCCTTGAGGGTAGGTACAAGGATGCCTGAGCCCCAGTGATCAGGTGCAACCTTGACTCCCCACGCTTGTTCAATCACCTCATGGAGCCAGGGTACCAGTGTCGACACAAGACTCGTAGATTTCAGCGGGTACACCGTCCTCTCCGGGTGCCTTGTTGTTGGGTAGCCTTTGTATGACATCGGCGACTTCTTCAGAAGGGGGCGCATAAAAACTGCACAGGTTGGAGAGGTAGGAAATTCCGATTCAGAGGAGAGCAAGGGAGTGGTGAGTTGAGCGTTGAGGTTGTGATGGTGCTCGAAGTGTTTGCGCCAGCGCTCGATTTTGACCGAGTTGTCAGCAATAAAACCTCCATCCACGTCATCTTTCGGAGTTCGCGGAAAGAATCATCACTATGGGGCCTGGCTCGGGCCGTCTGAGTAGACAACTTTAGGGCCTTTCCGCTAATGCAACCGCTGCGTTGTCAATGGGTATATCCAACAGTTTTCACAATTGCCCCATAGACTGATGTTTTTAGTGACGATCACTGCTTACTGCCTTCTCCATCGGCTAGAGAAATCAAGTTAACACAGTCCTAAAACCTACCATTCGAAGAAGGTCACATCCGGGGTTTTTCACGAAACAATCCATGAGTTCACCGGGCGTGACAGACTGAATCGGAGGCATCGGATCGCCGGTAGTGACCGTTTCCTGTGGAGAGACGCAGGGTCAAGGTGATACGCTTAGGTGGAGCCATAGAGCTTTTAATCAAAGCAACTGGGCAGACTATTTGGCGTCTAAGGTTGGAGGGGGTAGCAAACGTATGATATGAAGTTAAGTCCTGTTTTAAATGAGACCGTTTATTTTCCTGTTAGCTTTACCCGTCGTTGCTGTAGCAATGCTACACAGTTCAGTGCAAGACTGAACTATCGAAGAATCTACCTATAACAAGGGATGATGATTATGCTCGGCCAAGAGCTTGGCTGCATCGAGATTTCAACCCGCTTTTTGCAGCACCTATCATCCTAATTGGACAGTTTTTAAGATTGGCGCAAGAGGGGAGGTTCACTTCAAATCCAGCTGCGGGTGGGCAGACCAACTCCGCACTTTGCCGTGCACCATGGACTACCGTGGAATCTATGGACTCCTGACAATTACGGTATTCATAAAGTAGCTATGTGCGACACGGTAGGAATGATTTGCAAATGCAGGCTTCTGAAATTCGCGCTTGAGTTTAGGGGCGCGTGTATCCATCCAGAAGAGACTGACCACGGAAAAAGAGTAAGAGAAAAGCTGCCTTAGACTTGTTCGTGCCTTCGTCAGCTAGCTCGAGTCCCAGCCAAGGGTTGACCACTATAATGTAGTATTAGAGCTTGCTCAGCACATGAACAACTTATGAATCCCGACAAAGACTTAATGGTGGCGAGTCATCAATGGGAATCTACAACCTAACGCCGTTGGTGGCACCTGGATTGAAATTACCTTGTAAACATGTTGATCGTACGTATCACAGGTTTCGGTTGGAGGTACAGCCGGTCCAGCGTCATAGTATAATTCCAGAAAAATCTACTATGACAGATCTTCTGCGGCCCGTATGCTTTCTGTCCGGTTACTTTTCGATCAAGTTCCTTGTTCGTGATCAAACGTCGGTGATTGTTTATCCAAAGAATTCAGGCAGACTAGTGTGTGGCCCCTGTTGTGGCACGCGTACACGTGGATTCGGCCTCTGATTGTTTCCATCTTGGGACAGGGTGGGTGTGTGGGGAGGTGGGACCGATGCTGCACAGGCCTTTCTGATTGTATTTAATATCCAAGTGATCACTACGTTCACGAGGCAGTGGTGGTACTCGTCGGCTGCGACGGACAAACTATCAGGTCAGACTACTGTACTTTGAATTTACAGCAAGGCAAAGTGTTTTCAAACGACTGCGATGTGACAGAAAGTACCGAAAGCGGTCAGTGGGCGGACATTCGCGGTAAAAGTGGAAAAAAAGTGCCGTGACAGAACTTAGTGCTTGAGGCCACAAGGCTTACAGAGTAGATTGCATTGGCCACGACGTTAGCCAGATTGAGGAGGACTGCGTCGGCCTGAGGCAGTGACTTGGGGGGCCAAGTCACATCCAGAAAGGAGTCCATGCGGGGGTCGGCGTATGGGGGGCCACCGCGATCGAAAATGACTGTGTGACTAAGTTGCCGACCCAGACTCTTGTAGTGGCTTAGAAAGGCGTGCACAGAAACCGTCGGTGGAAGTGGAAGGCCAGGTTTAACTTCCGTTAGATTTACGAAATTGACGCCCGGGAAGACTGTAGCAGATTTATTCAGGGCCTGCCAGATGGCTGATGTAACTTTTACTGTCTGAAAGCAGAAGGGGACAATGAAAGATGGGTGCAAGAGAGCACTCAAGACTAGATTTTGAATCATAACTGACGAAAAATTTTCCAAACAGTCGTATTTTTTGGATCTCGTGTTTCTTTGGTCAAGGGCAATCTTGAAGAGCAAACTGAGACCGTTTGGACAAAAAAAATTCCGGATGTGGCTGAGCAAACGCGCTCTTATGAGGCGTAAATTAAGTTATCAACAAGAGCATTAACATGTAAATGAATATTTAAAACCAAAATCAAACGCTACATCCAAATCAGAAACTAAGTAAACATCGATAAAACTGGCCAAAAATGCTCCCAAATTACACTAGCTCGAGCGTTTAATTAGTTTCTTTGCAAGTTGCATGTCTCATTGGACCAATGGACCGCCGATGCCGCCACAGGCACTAACTGCAGGTGATATCGGTTAGCTACTTATCAGCACATTAGGACTTCTGACTGCCCTTTCAGCAGGGAAGTCGAACGTTACGAGAACGGGTATTTCACTTATCTATCTCTTGAAGATGTTGGTAAACCCCTTATTTTGTTCTAAATGTTGCAAAGTCGTCTCATCCAATCTGCTGCGGTTTTCGTCACCTTTCTTGTTGTGTGATGGCTTATTAACAGCTGGTTATTCCACCTCTAGCACAATTTTAACATGTAGTGAGGCCAAAATATACATCCGGTTTGTTACTTTGACAGTCACATACTTTTTTTAGCTGTTATTTATTCTTCCTAAACTTTTTGCAGTTTGTATTTTGATCAGGATAGAGTGGGAACATTTTTCGCAGAAAATGTGGAAGCATTTTTCTCTAGTAGGAACTTAAGGTTAGGGTCTGGTTTACTGTCAAGAAAACTACGCGGGCGAGTGATGCAAGCCTTGGCTTCTTCCCACCCCACAATTAGGTAAACAGACGAAATAGGTTACTTGGGTTGCGTTGAGATTCGGATGGGATATCCGACGCCCTGGATGCAGAATAGGGCGAGGATGGGATATATGAGCCCAGTGGGAAAATAGAGCCTATGGACTCCTGTAATACAGGAAGGTGGTTAATACTACGTTTATTAGTAGGGCAGATGGGCGCGGCAATTAACGTAATCTGCAGAAGACATCGATAAAACTCGCATTTCTGTCATATGTTTGTCTTATTACCCCAACGGGGACTCGTAATTGACTGCGTAATGTGAAAGATTAGAATTAGGGCATGTAGACGGACGGTCGTTAAAAAAGGCCGGCCTGGGCAAGTGTAGGTATCGAAAGGGCTTTTGTCCAATTCAGCGATGTTGAGGAGCTGGTCGAAAGGACTGCCGGAAGCCAACCAAGTGCATGATAATCCAGGCCGTCGCAATGATGGGCAACTCTCGAGGACGACCGTACACAAACAGACAAATAAATTGTCTTTGTGCACATCTTATTTTCAGAATACAAAGGCAATCGAAAACACTTGTGGTGGCAAAAGCCATAGTCATAAAAAGGCGTTGCTCAAAAACTGCCGACAAATTGTCAAGGTGCAAATTCTCGGTTAGCTTAGGCTGACCTTCAGGTAAATTAATGAGCTTCCTGAGTGGCCACGCATACGGACGGGCAAACAGCGAGCGCTGCCTTAGAGTTTCAGGTTAGCTCTAAGGAAACCTTTTCGATAAAAGAAAAGTCAAAAACGCCCACACAACACTTACAAAAGAAGTAAGTCCAACATAAGGATGCGATTAAGAATGGAAAAAAGCTATCACAAGTCAGAATTCTACAGTCAATATAAGTAGTAGGCAGCTGAAAACGCAACGAAGGCTGACTGGCAATCCTACTAATAACGAAAATTCATAGTGGGAAGAACGCCCTGTGAAGCAAAGCCACCGGCGGACTATGCTGACAGGGTATTTTCCAGCTGAGCAGGGTTGATTAAGATCCAAAAATTAAGTCAACTGTTTTGGAGTAAATCCTATGAAGTCTTGCGGGCATTAGCATTGTGAGGAAAAACTTGACGGCGATGGTGGCTCCCAACAGGAAGGGGCAAAGCACGAGTTAGGCTTCCAGAATATATATTCCCCGAATGTTTTCTACCATATAACTCGCGATAAAATAATGACAGCGCGGCCGCCCGAATGTAATTCGGGCAGCAAGGTTGGTAGTCTACCAAAGACACACAAGGCAGATGTTTCGCTGCTGTCCGTAAAGGTAATCATACATGCACTCTAATTAAATTTTATTCAGGAGACTTCCACCGCTTCACTCTGGTCAGCTTTAGGACCCCTTAACCTCTGAGGCCTATGAATTCAGTCGGATAGTACAATGGTTTCTTTCGATGTGATGTCACCTGCGTCAATCCTAACTGCCTTCTCAAATAAAATCCTGCGAAAACACCTGGAGGCAGAATACGCCGATACGCAGACGTCACAAGGGATGAACAGTTTCATACGACTGATCGCATCTTGCCAGAAGCATTGTTTCAATGCGGGTGAAGAAACGTGAGAGCAGGCCAAGGGGACTCCGATGGGCTCCGAAAACTTTGGTTTGATAGCGGGACTGCTGATAAAGAATCTACACAGTATTAGCTTTCGCGAGCATGGATTTTTTGAGCGCTGCTAGGCCAATAACAAACAATTTAACTGCCGCACACCTACACGTAGCACAAGGCAGGTCAACAGAGGACAAATGGAACAGCAGTTACTCTTGCTCGATGTTTGTCAGACGGAATCATAATATGAAGATCCAAACAACGATGTTCAGTAAAGTACCCAACAAAAATTTCCCAACTCAACAAACCTTAGTTAGAACTGATTTACTTCAAGTTAGCGGTTACTTTCTGAGGAAATTAAAAAGCAACAATTTATAAACTGGAGTATCTACCAGAAAGTACACGAGGAATGCAGGGAGACCCAATGATGGGCCGGAAACCTCGCAGCTGTGCCATGCAACAGCAGAATATCGGTGAGACACGTGTCTGGGCTTTTACCGGGTATCGGTGCTGTCAGTATGGCATCTTGTAACCCCAATAGACACCCAGTCGCACTCAGTTGTGTGAAAACGCTCTTAAGATAGATTTAGGCCAGCTGCAGCAACCCAAAAAACAAAAATTACGGAATCAGTATCCTCACGATCAGTTTATGGCGCAAGTCCATCAAAAAACCTATATAACCAGGTGCCTTTATGATTACCCAAGGCTAACTCAACCATAGAATTTGCTGTAGATAATGGATTCTGGGCCGCATATCACAAATGCTTCGGAGGCGACTGAATGCATCGCAGAGGGAGTACGTAATGGTAGAAACCAGCATAAGCAGCTGCTTCATTAGAGGCAAAGACGAACCAAACCCTGCCGATCTATCTGGTTCACTGTATTATGTCCGTGACCGAACCGACAATGCAATTTTACATATTAGATCGGACCAATGCTGGAATCACGCATGAAGGTAGATAAACAAACCATGTTATGGGGAAATCGAATATCCCCAATTGTTACCCATATCCTTCCGGTGATCCACATATTCAATATTGTAGCTGAAAATTGGTCCGTTCGAGAAAAACGTAAGCTGTGGGACAATCTGAGCTTAGAGGGCTGATTGCGTCCGTCTACAGAGCCCCACGCAATCACCTCCAAAAGCACGACGATCACTGATTGGCCACGATATGCCATTGATATCGTCCTTTCATTGCTGTTGGCACCTCTGACGACAGACTCCTGTAAAACTTTCGGGAGCCAGAGAAACAAACATTCGGTTCTGCGGATTAGGCAGTTTACTTCCAAATGAAAGTCGTAATTTTACGGTCGACGATAGCGATAATTCAATAACAGAAACTTGTTCCGATGATCGGTTCCCACCTTTCTCCAATTGCAATAACGTAGCTGAGGCGTTACAATAACCCTCTCTGTTGCGGAGGTGGCTACAGCAGTGATGATCTGGGTGCGTTTTATTTTAATGTGCGGCAGCGACGCTGATTAATAGACCCACCCAAAACGGTGCGTAAAGGTACTTAATGTGAGCATCTGTGGCAGCAAAGGCCCCCAATGACATGGCAACCTATATCGAGACTTGATAAAGTACGGCACAGCAGAAAACGATGCAACGGAGCACAGCATAATCGACGATAGGGAGGCTCTGTGGAATTGGGTCAAATACGGCGACATGATCAACGCATTCTACGAAGCCATGCTGCTGGTAGAAGTGTAGATATTTGAGTACTCTGCCAGCCAGCCTGTGTATAATGAAACAATCAACTAAAGCAAGCTCCAAAGTTGATAATGCTAATGCCACGATAACTGTGAGAACGGTCTGGAGATTTGCTTGGAGGTCGACGTAAACACAGGGGACATCCGGGCTGTAAGCAGGGATCTAAGTCATATGTTTGTGCTAGAAGCCTTTGCAGTCTACACGATAGCGCAGTAAAACAGTATTTTTAGATTTGTTATGTAAGGAGTACTTTTTAGATGTTTGGTTGCTATTCTATTAATAATCTCCCCAGTAGACGGCCACGACTATACGCGTGCACGAGGCGTAACCAGACAAAACAGCAGCTGAGAGGATTCGGTCAACATGGCTAAGTTGCGCAAAACACTTCTTCCACCGGGACATAGTGTCTTATAACAGTTACTCCATCCGCACCTTTTTATGAAGGCTGGTCGGTAGATTGGAGGGGGGGGGAGGTTGATAGAGCGGTTGAATGTTGAAAAGGCTGTATAACCTCCCAGCATCAAAAATTGGTGAATAATGCTTGAAGCTCCGAAGAGATTCTCTCCAGAAATCATTATGATTATGTTGTGTAGAATTCGGAGCAACAAGGCGCATACAGTTGAAGTCCGAACAGCTCCGATGATCAGCAGATCGGGCACTATTATTCAGGCGGATGGCTCCGCCAGTAACAAACTCCCGTGACAACGCCCGCTGTAGTTCATTACTTTCTGTGGGGGACTTAAGGAAACATACGTGTGTAAAAACCAGTTGTTTTTGATTAAGTGTCGGAGATGGGCTTCGTTGGCGTCACTGCGGCTCGGCGGTGAAAGACAGCTATTAGGAGGCGACGAGATTCCTGAGATCCTAAGTCGTAGTTCCTCGCCGATCCATATTTACATGCATTTTTAGCTGTCTGAATCCTCACAAGAACTTGATCGAAGCCATGCGTTCCGCCGGCGTCTTACATCACGCTAGATGACCACATCACGCTTAAGGTAAAGCTGTCTTACATTGCATGAACCAGTACTTGACTGATTTTATCTTGTATGTTCCACTGCCTGAACACAGTGATTAGACCTCTCTTTGGACGCCGAAAGCAGGCCTTTGCGAAGAACGAACAAGACCGAGCCCCAAGGCACAAGGGGACGAGAACAGCCCGTAATCTGATCGGTGAGCACTACCCTATCACTGCTGATATTCGCGATCGCAACCGACAGGACAACGGGTCCATTGCTCAGTGGTGGAGCGTTAGACTCAGTGACCAAACATCTCGTGCCAAATGTCTAGAATGTCTGGCCAACTACTGCGGCATGATCGACGAACAACCGCGAACGCGCATGCACAAGCACGCTTTAGCTGTAAAGCGAAAGGATACACGATCGCACGTCGCCACGCAGTCAAGAGAATAATCGCATGTTCGACTTTGACGGTGCCCAAGTGCTCGGCCGAGTCGAAAGCAAACTGACGAGAGGAGTAATCGAAGCCTGGCAATCAGACACCAACTAGATTAACCGCAGTATTGACCTACCATCGTCAAACGAGGCCGTCAGGCACCACATGCGCGCGATAGGAGAGCCAATAAGAATAGAGCGGGACTGACCTGTTAGGTGCGAGCACGAATTACCTATTTAAACCATGTAGTTCTCATTTTGTCAATCGCCGATGATGTGCTTGAGCACGAGTACGAAACGTCAGGTGGCTAAATCTTCGCATTGATCGCCTTGCCTTCTTCTTCCATTTATAATAGTCTCCAGAAAGGACATGTTTGGTGTAAAATAGCACGGGATAACCGTTTTCCCTGGAAAGAAGTGCTACGGCGTCACCATGTGGTAAAAAGTTGCGAATTGGGCAGCGACTGTGGTCTATTGGCCGGTGTGATTTTTTTATTCTATGATTCGTGAAAAAGGTGCAAAATGATTCGGAATTTCAAGGAAATACCTCCTGTAAACAAGATTCACCGTTATGTAGTCCATCAATAAGCGCAATGATCACCCTGCCCCTCGCACTACTAAGTGTTAAGACTGCCCGAGCAGGGTAAGTAGTCATGCGGGGAGCGTTTGGCTAAATAGTAACGGCATCGATGAGTTAAATAGTTCTGTAGTTCGTTACAACAATTCAGGTAGAATACGCCATACCCATCACCATGTAGTACGACAATTGAGCGATATGGCAACGTTTTTGACCTAGACCTTCGTCTGCTTGAGATGCATATCGGGAAGTGAGACGAACATACAGAAGAGATTTCTCGCCATCCAAAGACTCGAACGCCAGGTAAAAAAAGTGCCCAGAAGAAAGATTTTTGAATGGAGGTGCGCAATATTCTCCCCGGATAGGAGAATGGCAATCATCAAAAGGGGCCAGCGTGTTAACAAAAAAGGCATAATGGCGAAGAGTCGAAAAGTAATTAAACTAACAGATCGACACGTACCGCTTGGGCAACCTCGGGATCCGAAATCAGAAAATAAGTTGAAACATTTGCCACTGAGTCTGCCAGACCGACGGCAGAAATTTCGAGGACCGCTTCGATGCTTTCAATAGTAAAAGGGGCACCAGAGCGGGCGGCTATCCTCGCATTCGTAAGATCAAAAAGCAGCCGCTGGGAACCCATAAAGTCATACGCCTCGTTGTCCAAAAACGCGAAGAGCACATCCTTCTTCAAACTGTATTTCTTCAAAGAAGGCAAGAGGCAGATAAATGACAAAATAGTAAAGGTGCAGGGAAATGAAATGAATATACACCGTGGAAAGAATGAGTAGTTCACTGTACCAGAAATTAACCTAAAAAAATTTAAAACACTTACGTACCTTTCAGTGGCAATCTACTAACGCGTCAAAAGGTTTTGGATCGTCTAAGGTGGCCTAGCGATAAAAAACTATGACGATTTTTTGTAAACTTATCTGTGAAGGTAGACAGCCTCCTATCCAAATCAACTGGAAAGAGTCTGGTAATCAATTAGGGAAAGCCTTATATAAACCTCCTCTACCTTGGCCCTACTCCGTTAGACTACTACCTATTCCAAAACTTCAAATTGCACCTGGAAAAATCAAATCTGATGAATATATCATGCTTTAAAATAACCGAGTTACTTTTTGCGACCTAAACAGCTTAATCGTAATACGCATGCTATTAAATGCTCGTCCACACTGGCAACTGTCGCTGTCAAAGGCGAAGAACGCATATTTTGGGTGAAACTGCCACTGTTGTGTTATCTCCTTCTTTCGCAGTGTTGACGTCAGAAACGGGATAACACCTGTGGGATAAATGACACCTACACCTTGCAGCCTGGCTTCATTCACTGGGATTTTCATTAAAAAAAACATTCCAAAAGAAAAAAGAGAACTTTCCAAAAGTCTAGAATCAACAATGCTTCTGCCTCAATGAAAATTATGTCTTAAAGTTCAAACGCAAAGAGGTGAAACTAAAGGGCCGTATGTTTATATGCTTGTCTCAAACACGAAAATGAGTTCATTAACGGGGTACTTACATTGGCGCTTCGGCCTTCGGCAATGACTTTGGTGTCTAGCTTATACTTCGTTTGGGGCTCCACGACTCTCTGATTGAAGCAGCGGTGCCAATAGCGCTCGGCCAACACCAATACTATGGTTACCGCTTGCAAAGGAAGTGGTGGTCCTTCACACCTGCTCTTCTGCCTGGTCACCGGCATTCCGACTAAAAGCCTAGTAGGTTGGTGGCTGGAACACACGGAGCAAAGTCGGTGGCAGACCCATGTCTTTGGTGTTCAAAACTTTCTCGGCCCACTGTCACTCCTCTCGTAGAGAAGTAAGATATTGTTGGTGAACTTGCGCTTTGGCTTTTTATTGCGCTCTGATAGGAGGGAGATAATAAATCTACTTTACTGACCAGGTGCGCTCAGCCATGCATGTTAACACTCGCAAATTTTTCCATTGTGGACTAGGCCAAACGAACTCAGGCCAACCAAGTAATTAATATAATACCCCGCCTATTTAATGTAAAAGAAGTCCTCTGGAGTCAGATCCTCAACCAAGTTACGACTTAAGTTATCTAGGCAACGGGCGACGGCTTTTGACAATTCACTAAAGTAGGGCGGCACGCACCAGACCCGGTTCATGTAGCCGTCTTTCAAGTTTTTTCTGACATCGGGGAGCATCTGTATTTGAAAGTTTAGGATAGAAACGTGTGTCTTTGGTTGCCTTTTGGTGAAATTTGACTTTTGTTATGGGCGGATGCATAGGCAACACAGGAAGAAGGCAAATCTACCTTAAACGCAGGAGTATTCAGCAAATGAGCAGCAACCGACGTTAGCACAGCAACTCCAGGGAGGACGCCGAGACTTGAAGATGCTCTTCTGTCAAACATACTGCGTGAATCAAGCCGTGTCAAAATAAGTAACGTTGAATTAGGTAGACGACGCGGGGTGGTATCAACCAAAGGCTTGTCAATGGCACGGACCATAAAATTTACACCGCCAATCTGCCTGCAAAATTGAGTTGGTTGCTGAAAAGGTTATAGGACAGACGCTTACTTCTAAGCGATAAGTGAGAAGATTCTCACGGTAATAGCATGTCTGGGAAGACTGGATGCCTGACATAAAGTTACTTATCTCCATCGAACAACGAGTGTCATCCGTAGAATTCACGTTGAATCTTTTGTAACAATCGAGAATTTTGTTCTAAAAATAAATAACACTCAACACTTACCCAAATGTGATTTCCCTTGTCTAAAATCAATACGACAGGAAATGGCCAATGTATAGTTGCATAATCAGACGCTGTCGGGTTCCATTTCGGAGTGACTTCACACTCAAACGTTTGGTTTTTGTAAAAGTTGAATGCCCCGTTAGGACAGAAAGAATTTTCTGAAAAGTTTGCGTTTTGAACTTCTGTATTATCCAGGCTTTCAGGGGCGAAAACGGCAACGCCGGTGACTTTCTCAGAGTTTCTCAAGTGAGACGATAGAGAGCGATCGATAAATAAGTAATATGGAATCGCAATAATATGCTCGACGGCGGCATTGCCCAAATCCTTTATCAGATTGCTGCGATCGTCCGCGACAAGAATCGGTCCAAGGCTGGAAGGGTACTTCGACGAACAGCCAACCTGGTGGTCAGAGCTTAATCTCCTTGAACAGTATGAGACGTTGGACTGTGGAATATACTCGTAAATCTCTACGGCCCTCGAAAACACAAAAACAAATGCAAAAATTAAGCTGGCAGACAAGTGCATTTAGAACCGCAGAATTATTTTGCTCAACCGCCTGATTTTTAGATTAGTAAAATCAAGCCGACGAGGGCGGAAGTTACTCAGAATTGACCAAGGAAGCAGGGCTCCTGAACTCTCCACTGCGTTTCTAATCGTGAGTGACGACTCCGTCTCTTTTAATCGAAATGCATCAGTTCTGATGAGATAAGCCCGTAGTATTCATATGCCGACAACAGGCGGCCAGTGGGAAAAACAACGAAAACCTAAAAAATCTAAAATATAGCCTTCGATGGTAAGTTAAAGGACTGTTAAGAAGCCTGCTGCAAAATAACTCCTTTATTAGATAAACAAGTCTTTTTCTCCTCAACTCCCTATTCCAATCTGAAAAAAAGCCGTAGATATATATTTACAGCTGCAATTCTGGAGAAGTAAATGTCGCAGGTACGAATGGCTTCCTGCAAAATGCAGGCAGCTTCCAAATTCATGGTGGTTCTTCGGCAGAAAGTACTTAGTTTGCGCTTAAACGTTTCAACGGTTTCTGAAGGGATCACCGCGTCAGGGAGTCCGGGTTATGCTCCGGTGACTCCCCGCGACAGGACGTCCCGTCGGAAGTCCGTGTGGACCAACTTCCTCGAAGGTTCAAATGGATGGCCGCGCAGACGGTCCGTCCCGGTCAATTCGATGAAACCGTCGAAGTCTAGGACACACTCACGGTCTCTGACAGCATGACATGAGGCCACCGCTCAATTGCTTGTAATTGAGAGGAAAAAGATTATGTTACCCAGTTTTATTTCATTAGACTTAGGACCAAGTTTCCTAGCCAGCTTCGGAGCCGTTACTTGCGCTCGTTCAAGCTGCTGATAATCCTTCGTAAAGTACGGTCTACAGGCCTTAGCGACATACTTAAATTGAGACGGAACGAGTTTGCCCTAGGTTTCTCCGAATAGCTCCTTATCAATCGGCACAAATCATGGCCTCAGTGCAAATAACACCAGTGTCGTGCAATTAGCTGTCTTAAGCCACTATGACGATAGTTTGAAAGGGGTGGTCACTGAAACATCGAGGTCGTTCTGTTCCTCAGCTGTTGAAAGGTGCTGTTCACCGATGAGATGTTGGAGGGAATAGTCCTCCTCATTGGTTCTTCTGGTACGGGGTCCTAGGACCGCACATTTATTAACGAGCAGACCGGCTGCTGAGTCGGCTGGGACTCTCTCTCTACTTCAGACCTGACGACGCTCCACAGTTCGACTTCGTCAGCAAACATGATGACGCTGCAACGCCGGTTATCGACGCAGTCGCTAACGTAGACTAGGAAAAGCAACGGCTCCACGACTGAGTCCTGGCGGACGCCATTTAGAACGGGGATAGGGCTTGCCGGCAAGGCAGCTTTCCTCTTATCGCAAGTTCAGATAGCTTGTAGACTAGGCGTTTATTTGGAACGCTATCGGACGCCTTCTTAGCATCATTGTTGATGACGTCAGCTCTCCCATCGTCGTCCAGTGCGCGATTCCACTGCTCGATCGAGAGCAATTAGCTGGGATGGCAAAGTGCCTCTGTTTGAAGCCGTGCTGGAGGTCTTAGACTACGATGTTCTCCTCCAGGAACTTCATTATCGCCTTTGTAATTATCGTTTCCCTTATTTTACAATAAATGCATTTTAGGCTGATGGGCCGATAACTGTTGACATTTGTTCTAGGTCCACCCTTGTATATCGGACAGAAATTGGCAACCATCCAAATGGATATCTGCCAACCATCCAAATGGATATCTGCCTAATTCAAACAGTGAGTGAAAGACATACGCTAATGGTTTTTGTACATGAAGGTTCACAGTTTCTTTTGGAAATTCAACGAGTAAAAGTCGATGTTTTGAGGATGAAACCCCAAAGCGGCTGAAAGCCGAAATCGTTGGTCCCGGATTTAATACATGAATGTCAGATTTTCCCTTGAGACCGTCGAAATAGACCATGTGTTGGGGTAATCGAATATGTAATGACAGGGATTTCGGTTGCTGAACGAGCCGACACCCTCCCCTTTGAATATAAATCCGCCTGAATAAAGTTAAATAGGACTTATTTACAAATCCTGGAATTTCTGTTAGTTTAGAGCTCACCAAAGTTTCCGAGTGCAGCTGACGAACCACTCCTCCATCTGCTCAAGGCTTTAACTAGCCACGAATACGCTCTTATTGATGCAGAATTCAAAGCGCCTGCAGTCGACTGAGAAAATCTTGCTATTGACGGTACACCAACATCCTCCTACTGTAAGTAAACAGAAGTCAAACTCGACTTCCCTCTGGAATAGAATGTAAAGACACCTAGGAGACTTAGAGAGAACCAGACAGCCAACTGGTCGGACACAGCTTGTATGAAGCACTTCTATTATGTTGAGGATTTTTATTCTAGAAGACCTTTCGGTGACAGTGGCCCTACCGCGCTAATTTGGAATCACTCGTCCCATCTTGATCAACGAGGAGAACGAAAGGCCAACGAAACACATGGAGTGCAGATTTTGTCATGATAAGGGATGAAGTGATAGCCGTAAATAAGGACTGTTTGCTCAGGAGACATCCAGAGGACGACTGGATATCGTTTAAGATGATTTCACCACATTAGATAGGCGCTGTTTTCCAGTGTCTAAGAAGTGAAATCAACTTCCGTTTTCATGGACCACATAATCAGCGATATCTTCATCCTTCACTGGGGCTCTCAGAGAACCTATATCCGTGGCTTGACGAAGTATCTAGATCGGTTTATTTCAGATTCCTACGAATATCCACTCCATCGTGCTTGCGAAGTCAATCTTCCGTCGGCGAAGTGCTCGAAAACCAGGAGAAAGCGAAGACTACTGGCAACCTGTTTGCGAGGGCTAAGTCGTTCTTTACTTCCAATTGACATTTTATGATAATTTTCATTTGGAAACAAGCTCTGCTTTGTGCTCATTAAAGTAGTCCCTTACCAATTTAAATCGCCCTTTAGAACTTAATGCAATCACAAAGAAATCTTGCTAGCATGGAGAACACAAATGTTCATGACCCTACTATGTGTGACAAGAACCTGCGGCATCGGGGATCCGAACCACGGAGCAGTCGGGCAAGAACCGACACTCTTAACCACTCGGTCAGCTTCGGACAGCCAAACGTCCAAGAAAATAATATATACTCAGAAAAAGACGGTCGATCACCTAATTGTAAAACGTTCTCTACATCCTGTGATAAAAATTTACCGGAAATAGTTAGCTCGCTCTGAACTGGGCTTGATGGGCCACCGACCGCCAATCCTAAAGAACGCAGTGCACTGCTGAAATCGACGACAAATAAGTTAGATACTGAAAGGTCGATGCGCTGGGGTGGGTGCCGAGAACTCCCCACCACAGTTTCGAAACTAGAAGTAAACGTCGATCTCCTCACCGAAGTAATAGCATAAATCCTCAACTACAACAAAATTAAACCCCCTGAGCACGATACAAAAGACATGAAAAACGTCATTGAGTCGGACCACAGGAATCTCAAGGAACCGAAAGGAGGAGATGGACGCCAATTTCTGCGAAACAAGAGGCAACGAACAAAGTCGTTAGACAAATCTTCCGACGCAATCGAAATGAAAGGAAATAAAAGAAGACAGGTGGAGGTGGAACTGGTTTCCACACTTCCTTAAATTAGGCAAACCTGGATCATACAGAGTCCGTCTGCACCGAAATAAAACAGCGATCGACAACCCCCAAAAATGTTTGCAGTAATCGTATTGACTTACACGCGCCACAAAAGAGCGCTAATAGGTCGCCCTTCGCATGTCCATCAGGCTGTAATATAAGAAGTCAAGCGATGCAGGAAAGAAGAGACGTAACGGCGGACATCAGGGACGCGAGCGACTTGGCGGCAGACCTAGACGCGACAATCCTAAAAACATGCCCGCCGGGCGCTAGTCGAACGGACGGAATGTTCGAAGAAGTGTCTATGTTAGGAGATTCAGTGCGAGTTTTGAGGATGTGGTATTTATCTCCCCGCTTGGGAGCAACGTAAGCACAATAATAAAGGTAGATCCACTGTATGGTACTTAACCTATCATCAGTAAAAGGGAGCAGGATGAAGAGAACGGTTATTTCTCTGAAAGACCACTTTATGTGGTGGCCCAAAGAGTCCCTGAGGCAACTGGAAAAACGCCAAAGGAGAGGGTCAAATAGGATTTTCTGGCATTTCAAAATGTAGCCAATGGCACTCAAGAACCCGGTGAGGTGGTTGAAATACAAAATATCTTCCGCTTGGGGTCTGCAATTAAGGAGAACGCAGAGGAGATGCGACAAAGACTGCAGAAAGTGTCCTGGGGAACAAGCAGCAGGCAGACATAGTCTTGGCTCGAAAGTCCAAGTCCCGAAACAACGATCGTGGAATGTTTTTTTTAGCCGGACTATCATCCAGTCCAACGGATAGAAACGAGGACGCTGGTAACGTAACTTAGAAAACGTCAGAGCGAAGGCAAAGTGAATAATCGCACTTGACTTCATTACATATTTTGACGTCATCCGCAGGCGTGTCCCGGACGAAATCCGTTTTGGGCATCACACAATATTTTTCTTTTTTTCAGATATTGCCTCAGATGTCTTTTGATAATGCACACCACTATTTAGCACGCGAAGCGAGTAAGACTGACGGGACGATAATTTTCGCAGTGAAGGCGTGTATCTTCTTTATGGATCGAAGTGATGTATGCGTACTTACGTCCATGCGGGAGCTCGTATTCTTCAAATGTCATTTGAAGTATTATATCCAGTGGCTCGCACAGTTCATGAGCAGGCTCTGGAAGTGATAGTGTGGAGACTTTATCCGGGCCATCCGATCTGGCATACTTCAGTCGGAGTAGTTCGATTCCATAAAAAGCCGATGAAAAGTGTGGTTCCTCGATCAAGGAGGGTAGGGAGGGGGTAAGAGAGGGAAGGGGAGTAAGAGGAGACATTGGCTGGCGAACGAGTGGGGGGGCAAATATAAAATTAGGTTCCCGGGTGAAGGTCGACGTAAAGCAATTTAAAAGGAGGGACGATTAACCTGATCACTAGTCCCCAGTTTTCCATCTGCAGACATACGGGCTGCGATTATTTCGTGAGCTCGTTTAGTACTTCGTATGCAGCCATATAGAATCTTCGAGTGCTCCAACGAATTTTGCAATATGTTCAGTTCGATTTCCTTCGGCAGATTGGAAGCCTCGCCTTTAATAATTTTGATTTGCTGTTTATATTTCTGTTATGACCTGCCTGGCACTTGAAATCCCGTGGAGCGTATCCACCCTCGACCCTTGTCCCCAATACCAACGCGGCAGAGAGGGAGAACGTGGCCGGTCACGAAAATGTGTATTAGGAAATTGCAAGTCAAAAATAAATGGAAGTAACGCATATTTATAACGCCCTGCTGTGCTTCGCCGCCATTCGGCCAAATGCCCTGTAGGAAGAACATTCCAGACAAACCGATCGATAATTCGAATATGCAGATCGATCACGCTCGAGAGGAAAAGCCAATGGAGAGGCGCCACGATTAAGATGACAGCGCAGCAGACAAAACGCACGTGGCCCCCCGTAATTGGCTGGCTCTTGTTTTTGGGAGTGTAGGCACTCCCAACAGCTCCCCTCCAGGTAGGCCAGTACCGCTTCTGGCGTGGTTTGACCTGCATCAGTCGTGTTGATCGGCGCACGCGGTTGGTCCGGCGTCTTAGTCGTGGTTTGTTGCCTGGAGACACGGGAGCGGTGACTGATACCGAAGGTGATGTATCCGAAGGGGGCGTAGCAGTTGTTTCGGGAACCGACCGATCTAGCGGAATGGCGAAGGTATCCAGTAGGATGTCAAGAGGGAGTGGCGGCGCCGACTCGAGCCCATTTGTGTTACTGCGATGTCACCGTCGGATCTGGTTGTGGTGATGAACCCAGGTGTCATCACCAGCGTCGACGCCAAACAACATACAGCCTCTGTGCGCTACTACGGTTGCTTCAATCCAGTCTGGGAATCGCGCTCGATAATCACAAACAAAGACAGGTGTTCCGATCGAAAGCTTGCTATGAGAGACTGGAGAAGTCTGCGAGGGCTGCGCACCGGTAGGGACGAGTGCATGAAATTTTGTACGCAGTTTTCGGCCCATCAAAGCTTCGGCAGGAGATACGCCACCAGGGGACACCGGGTTTGGTGTTGTCCTGTAGGAAAACAGGAATGCCTGGAATACCTCGTCCGTGATCCTATCGACACGAGCTTTGAAAAGGGCTTTCTTAAACGTGTCGACAAAACGCTCCGCCTGACCCTTAGACTGAGGATGGTAGGGCGGCGAGCGAAGATGATGGGTGTTAGACTGGCGACAGAAATCCTCAAACGTCGACGAAGTAAACTGAGAGTCATTATCTGAAACCAGGACTTCCAGTAAGCCATGCAGGCTAAAAATGCGTC
>CACRXP010000018.1:1883366-1898235 GCA_902702965.1 Spirometra erinaceieuropaei | reverse complement strand
AGATGAGGCAGGGTTCTGAACCATTGCAGAGTCGTGCTTGAGATTGATCTGCATTTGGCACTCTGCTGCCAGCTCTTGGAGTGTGATTGAGTTGTTCTGCTGCACTTTGGACAGGAGACGTGTCCGGATATCAGCATCCTTGAGGGACTGGAGGCCGCAGATAAACATAAGACATTTAAACTGGTCTTTAGTGAGAGAACCGGGTTGGAAACGCCCGCATTCAAAATTGGCAATGCTCGCATACGTGATGAAATCATCGGAATCGCGTTTGCACAGTTGCAGGCACTGAAATCGAGTGTTGAAAAGGGATGATTGCTCACCAAAAATCTGCGACAACGTCTCAACCGTGTCCTTGAAAGCGACTTCTCGGGGATTCTTGGGAAGGATGAAGGTGGCATAACGCTCGTGTTCAGCCGGACCCAGTTTGCGAAGTAGGAGTCGAACCTTCCATGCATCGTCCTGGGCAGCCAGATCGACAGAGAACAAGTCCTCGTATCGTTTGTATCAGGAATCAAAAGTGATATGGGCCTGCGGGTCATACAAGAATTCCGTGATGCTGCCGGCAATGTGATCAACAGATTGCGAACCACCAGCCGCACTTGAATGACCCATGGACGAGTTGGATAGCCTAACGGTAAGTGCTTCCATTGGCTTCAGCTGCTGCTGCAACATCAGCTTCAAGTCTGCGTACTCGTCAGCCATTGTAGTTGAAAAACTGCGTCGCCAATTTGTTATGACCCGCCTGGTGCGTGAAATCCTGTGGAGCGTATGCGCACTCGACCCTTGTCCCCAATACCAACGCGGCAGAGAGGGAGAACGCGACCGGCCACGAAACTGTGTATTAGGAAATTGCAAGTCAAAATGAACTGGAAGTAACGCGTATTTATAACGCCTTACGGTGCTTCGCCGGCGTTCGGCCCAATGCCCTTCAGGAAGAACATTCCAGACAAACCGGCCGATAATTCGAATATGCAGATCGATCACGCCCGTGAGGGAAAGCCAATGGAGAGGCGCCACGATTAAGATGACAGCGCAGTAGAGAAAACGCACGTGGCCTCCCGTGATTGGCTGGCTCTTGTTCTTGGAAGTGTAGGCGCTCCCAACACCTAACAAACCAAAACGTTCCCAGAAACACTAGAAATAATGAACATACTAGAAGCATCCTCAAATTCTAAAAGTCCCGACGATTAAACTTTTATTCCATTAGATTTACGACTACATAAAATGTCCTCCCAAGTTCAATTAAAAGAAGCCGAAACCTATTAGAGTTTACAAATGAAAACCGATAAACACCTCTTAAATAGCAATTCACATTTACTTTTGAATGAGATAGGGCATTTTTCAAGTCAATGCTTTAATATGGTGTTTGGTTCAAACGGTTTCTGACTATGCCAGTCACTTCAGTAACACCAGATCATAGCCAAAAGAGGAAAGCCTTTCAATATAGGATAGGTAGCAGCATTAGTACACATTGCGTAAAAGGAGACATCCCTTCTTTTCTCTTCTGTCCATCCTCATCAGCTGACACAATAGACACTTTAAACCCTTAACAAAGTAATATTATCATAACTTTCGACAAATCCCAACCAATCTGTTTTGCCTAAAGGCTATCCTAAGGTTATGTTACACCAACGTAGAACTTTGTTAAATCATACTAGGCAGTCGACCAATATTCCTACAATGTCATATGATTGATTGGCAGCTGTCGAGGACGTTGGGGGACTTTTGAGTCAGTTTATTAAGGGAATGAGGCTTTCGCCATTGAGCTCCCTATTCATATCGATAAACAGAAATAAAGTCATCAATTAAATCAGCAAATGCGAAAAGTTAAGAAGTTAGCGGTAATTGTGAGCTAGGCGCAAACCGCCGCCGCTAAAACAATCATTATTGAATGTACAGTAGGTTCTCAACAAGTGAGCGTCTAGTCTGCACTTAAAGGATTTGACACTTTCGGAAAGAACGACGGCATCAGGGAGTCCATTCCATGCCCCGATGACCCTGTGAGAAAAGGCGTTCCGTCGGACGTCCGAATGAGCCCGCTTCCTTTGCAGTTTGAAGGGATGACCACGCAGACAGTCAGTCCGGGCCAATTCAAAAAATTCATCAAAGTCTAGGGCACACTCACGGCTTCTGACAATCCTGTAGGTTTGAATGAGTTCGCCGCGTAGTTGCCTGTAATTTAGAGGAAACAGATTTAGTTCGGTCAGCCTGGTTTCGTAAGGCGAATGATGAAGATTCTTGACCATCTTCGTAGCCATCGCCTGTACTCTTTCCAGTCGTTGATAATCTTTCTTTAACCACGGTCGCCAGGCCTGGACTGCATACTCTAAGTGAGACCGGACGAATGCCCCATAGGTTTTTCCGAACAGCTCCTTGTCGATCTGCACAAATCCTCGCCTCAGCGCAAATAACACCCTTGTCGCACTTTTGGCTGCCCTTTGACACTGTGATGATGGTTTCAGCGAGGAGGTCATTAGGACTCCCAGGTCTTTCTGTTCCACAACATTTGAAAGGGGCTGACCACCAAGGACATATTGAAAGGAATCGTCCTCCTTACTGGTCCGTCTGGTGCGGAGTCTAAGGACCACACATTTTTCTACATTAAAATTGAGGAGCCATCGAGCTGACCAACTGTTTAGGCGGTTGAGACTGTCTTGAAGCGCGTACCTGTCTGCATCAGATCTGATGGGTCTCCACAGCTTAACATCGTCAGCAAACATGATGGCGCTGCATCCCAGGTCGTCGACGCAGTCGTTAATGTAAACCAGGAATAGCAACGGCCCTAAGACGGAGCCCTGGGGTACACCACTTAGAACGGGAGTAGGAGTTGACCTTGAGGCCTCAATGCACACGGTTTGCGATCTCCCGGTAAGAAAATCTGTTATCCATGTCAGCAGCCTTCCTCTTATCCCAATTTCAGAAAGTTTGTAGATTAGGCGTTTGTGTGGGACGCTGTCGAACGCCTTCTTAACGCCCGTGTATATGACATCAACCCTCCCATCCTCGTCCAGTGCGCGAGTCCACTGCTCCGTCGAGAGCAATAAACTGGAAAGACACGAGCGGTTCTGTCTAAAGCCATGCTGCAGGTCTGAGATTAAATGGCCCTGCTCCAGGAACTCCGTAGTTGCTTTCTTAACTATGGCCTCCATTATTTTACAGCAGATGCAGGTTAGACTAACAGGCCGGTAATTGTTAACATTAGTGCGAGCCCCGCCCTTGTATATCGGAAAGATATTTGCTGTCTTCCATTCCGATGGCAACCTCCCTAATTCGAATGACGAGCGGAAGATGTGCGCCAGTGGTTTGGAAAGTTCATTCGCCAGTTCTTTCAAGAATTTGGCCGGTATACTGTCCGGACCCGAGGACTTTGCTTCTTTGAGATTTTTCAGCTCCCGTTCCACGACAGCTGTCGGGAACAGTATAGAGTCAAGCACGCGATCAACAGTCTCAACAGCATTGCTAGCACTGCGACTGCGAAACTCTGTTTCTCTAGTAAAAACCGAGGCAAAATACTGTCCTAAGTGTTCGGCTTTCTCGCTGTTTTCAGTGATCTCTACACCATTACCTTCAGCACCGCGACCGGGTCCTTATTTTTCAGTCTACTGTTCAGATAGTGAAATAAAATCTTAGGTTTCTGTTCAGCTTGTCGTATAATTTTGGATTCATACTCCTTCCGTGCCTGACGTATACATTTTTTGACGGCATTTCGTTGACGACGAAATTCTTCGAAATGCGCTGGTGACGCAGTTTCCCTGAATATTTTCCATCTTTTGCTTTTCTTCCCTAGCTGCCTATTTAGGTCCCTAGTTAACCAAGCAGGTCGACTAGTTGTTTTTGTACTTTAGGTGGACAACAGCGCCTAATCAGATCGAGTGAAATCGTTTTAAAAGATATCCAGTCGTCCTCCGGATCTCCCCTGAGTATTTGGTCCCAATTCACGGACAGCAATTCGTTCTTCATCATATTAAAATCTGCCTTCCATATATTAGATTGGTCCTCTGTTCTCTTCTAGCGTTTAGAGAAGAGCCAGTAATCCCATAGTAGCGTAGTATGGTCACTTTTCCCGAGAGGTGCATTGGAATACACTTCGTCGATGTTAGAGAAGTCCTTAGTGAAAACTAGGTCTAGACAATTTGCTCTCTGGTTCTCTCGAAATCTTGTTGGTACCTTCACATGTTGCGCCAGAGGGAGATCGAGTGTAAGGTCCAGTAGCTTATTGCTGAAAGAGGCTGGTCCACCATTAACTGCCATAGTTTCCCACTCTATTGCAGGTGCGTTGAAATCCCCAGCAATAAGTACGTCTTGGTGGCTAGCTACGTCTTTGACTAAACCAAGGAGCGACTCATCACTTGCACTCAGAAGGTTTGGTGGTCTGTAAATCGCCAGAAATTCTAGATTTTGTGCATTGCTCTTCTTTATCTTTATCCAGACGGATACATATTCAAGGGAGAGGGTGTGGGCTCTTTCAACTGCTGAAATTCCTTCCCTTACATATACGACTACCCCTCCGCCCTGCCTATTTTGACGGTCTCTACGAAACAGCTGGTAGCCCGGTATCGAAATCTCAGCATCCATGATTTCGGCATTAAGCCAAGTTTCCGTTATGGCGATGACGTCGGGGATTCGTTCCGGTACTATCGTTTTGAGTTCGTCGATTTTCGAAACGAGACTTTGAGCATTGGTATACAAAAATCTTAATTTGGCACGAGCAACTCCGGCATACTGGCGTTCACCCATTTCTTGGGATTGAATGCAAAAGTCGGTCGAAGCTGATCGGGATGAACTGCTTTCCGTCATTCCTAAGCTGTTAGAGTTATGGGCTTTCAAATGATCTCATATTAAGCGCTCATTTGTCGCTTGGTGCGCTTGTAGACGGTGCTCTGTTGATGGCCACCGTAATTACGCTTCATAGTTTCTTTGGATATACAGTAAAACCGCCAAACATATTGTATAACTGCACAATGATCACCAAGACTACTATGAGACATTCAATTCGACTACGAGAGCTGGTTAGTGAGTAAATACCTTAAAAATTATCATGGAAAACATACATTTACAAGAGCGGTTTTCAAGTACAGGCAAACAGCATTGGTTGACGTGCGATAGTATTCTTTTATCTAATAAAGAAAGTGTTCGCACCCACGCTGACGTGCACGATGCCTGCTTGACAGATAAGTGTTTCCCCAATGAGCGACTTAAACAAAGCCATATATGCCGAGCTCATCTATGGCCATGTTCAGTGTGTCTAGACGGATTTTCTATCCGTAGCGTATAAGTTATTTTGGGGAAATAAACGTTTTAAAGTCAAAAAGAGCTAAAATAATTAGTATTTTTGAAGAATGTATTTCTATGGATAGACGTAACAAAATGCTTTAATGGAGAATGACTCTGGTCCTGCCTAGCGCCCTGTCAGCACCGCCTGTGAAGGGGCCATGCATTGGCAGGTATATTATCCGGAACAGTTTGATACCTGATTCGATGTTATGTTGATACCTTTGAGTGTGACTTACCACTGAATATTGGGTGCTCCTTATCTATGTTCAACTTTTTAAACCAATTCTGTCTGATAGGTAGGAGATAAGCTTTTTGAAATGGACTATTCTCTCATGAGGAAAGAATTGTCGACGGTTTCATAGGAAACAGAACTGCATGATGGAGCAAACGACAATTGAAAAACCTTTGGTTCTTTACTGAAAGAAATTGTTTATTCCAACTGTCCTCTCAGAAGAAAGACAATCACAAACGGCCCGGAGTGGATGAATTTGAATTTACAGGCGTCTTTCAAAAAAGCAGCCTCCTTTTGAGGCGTTATAGGCTAACCGGCTCCCAATAGTACTTATGGAAATTGTTGGGAATGCCTACACTCCCAAAAACAAGAGCCAGCCAATTACGGGAGGCCACGTGCGTTTTCTCTACTGTGCTGTCATCTTAATCGTGGCGCCTCTCCATTGGCTTTTCCTCACGGGCGTGATCGATCTGCATATTCAAATTATCGACCGGTTTGTCTGGAATGTTCTTCCTGAAGGGCACTGGGCCGAATGCCGGCGAAGCACAGCAGGGCGATATAAATATGCGTTACTTCCAGTTATTTTTGACTTGATATTTCCTAATAAACGAGGCGGAGTTTGTCTTATCTACATCAAAACTACCATTGAGCAAAGTGGTATTGATGTCCCAACCGAAACCTTTTCTGGAGAAGCGTGTTTTGCCACAATAAAATCTCATGCCCAGGAAAACATACTAGTCGGATGCCTCTACTCCCCTCCAGAATGTAGTAGTGATGACACAAGCCCCAACCTCTTAATAAGCAATATATCTAACATAAAAACTGAATATAAGATAATTACAGGCGACCTAAACCGCCCAGAAATAGACTGGGTCGACTTATCAGCACCTACCAGGCACGAAGAATTCTTGTCTTCAATTATCTTTAATAACTGGACACAGATAGTTGACAAACCCACCCGAGGAAACAATATACTAGACGTTATTTTCACCAACGAGATCTGGCCCCTCTATATGCACTACGACTGCGCAACCTTTGAAAGTGACCACAAAGCTATAATATCAACACTCCCCTTAAACGCAAAACTAGCACCCCATTTTGGTAACACCCGCCTAAACCCAAAAAAACTTGACGAGGACTCCATGAACAACTATATTAGATCATTGGACTGGAGTCCNAAAGATAAAGAAGAGCAATGCACAAAATCTAGAATTTCTGGCGATTTACAGACCACCAAATCTTCTGAGTGCAGCTGATGAGTCGCTCCTTGGTTTAGTCAAAGACGTAGCTAGCCACCAAGAGGTACTTATTGCTGGGGATTTCAACGCACCTGCAATAGAGTGGGAAACTATGGCAGTTAATGGTGGACCAGCCTCTTTCAGCAATAAGCTACTGGACCTCACACTCGATCTCCCTCTGGCGCAACATGTGAAGGTACCAACAAGATTTCGAGAGAACCAGAGAGCAAATTGTCTAGACCTAGTTTTCACTAAGGACTTCTCTAATATCGACGAAGTGTATTCCAATGCACCTCTCGGGAAAAGTGACCATACCACGCTATTATGGGATTACTCGCTCTTCTCTAAACGCCAGAAGAGAACAGAGGGCCAACCTAATATATGGAAGGCAGATTTTAATATGATGAAGAACGAATTGCTGTCCGTGAATTGGGACCAAATATTCAGGGGAGATCCGGAGGACGACTGGAGATCTTTTAAAACGATTTCACTCGATCTGATTAGGCGCTGTTGTCCACCTAAAGTACAAAAAACAACTAGTCGACCTGCTTGGTTAACTAGGGACCTAAATAAGCAGCTACGGAAGAAAAGCAAAAGATGGAAAATATTCAGGGAAACTGCGTCACCAGCGCATTTCGAAGAATTTCGTCGTCAACGAAACGCCGTCAAAAAATGTATCCGTCAGGCACGGAAGGAGTATGAATCCAAAATTATACGACAGGCTGAACAGAAGCCTAAGATTTTATTTCACTATCTGAACAGTAGACTGAAAAATAAGGACCCGGTCGCGGTGCTGAAGGATGATAATGGTGTAGAGATCATTGAGAACAACGAGAAAGCCGAACACTTAGGACAGTATTTTGCCTCCGTTTTTACTAGAGAAACAGAGTTTCGCTGTCGCAGTGCCGGCAATGCTCTTGAGACTGTTGGTCCCGTGCTTGACTCCATACTCTTCCCGGCAGCTGCCGTGGAAAGGGAGCTGAAAAATCTCAAAGAAGCAAAGTCCTCGGGTCCGGACAATATACCGGCCAAATTCTTGAAGGAACTGGCGAATGAACTTTCCAAACCACTGGCGCACATCTTCCGCTCGTCATTCGAATTAGGGAGGTTGCCATCGGAATGGAAGACAGCAAATATCTTTCCGATATACAAGGGCGGGGCTCGCACTAATGCTAACAATTACCGGCCTGTTAGTCTAACCTGCATCTGCTGTAAAATAATGGAGGCCATAGTTAAGAAAGCAACTATGGAGTTCCTGGAGCAGGGCCATTTAATCTCAGACCTGCAGCACGGCTTTAGACAGAACCGCTCGTGTCTTTCCAGTTTATTGCTCTCGACGGAGCAGTGGACTCGCGCACTGGATGAGGATGGGAGGGTTGATGTCATATACACAGACTTTAAGAAGGCGTTCGACAGCGTCCCACACAAACGCCTAATCTACAAACTTTCTGAAATTGGGATAAGAGGAACGCTGCTGACATGGATAACAGATTTTCTTACCGGGAGATCGCAAACCGTGTGCATTGAGGCCTCAAGGTCAACTCCTACTCCCGTTCTAAATGGTGTACCCCAGGGCTCCGTCTTAGGGCCGTTGCTATTCCTGGTTTACATTAACGACTGCGTCGACGACCTGGGATGCAGCGCCATCATGTTTGCTGACGATGTTAAGCTGTGGAGACCCATCAGATCTGATGCAGACAGGTACGCGCTTCAAGACAGTCTCAACCGCCTAAACAGTTGGTCAGCTCGATGGCTCCTCAATTTTAATGTAGAAAAATGTGTGGTCCTGAGACTCCGCACCAGACGGACCAGTAAGGAGGACGATTCCTTTCAATATGTCCTTGGTGGTCAGCCCCTTTCAAATGTTGTGGAAGAGAAAGACCTGGGAGTCCTAATGACCTCCTCGCTGAAACCATCTTCACAGTGTCAAAGGGCAGCCAAAAGTGCGACAAGGGTGTTATTTGCGCTGAGGCGAGGATTTGTGCAGATCGACAAGGAGCTGTTCGGAAAAACCTATGGGGCATTCGTCCGGTATCACTTACAGTATGCAGTCCAGGCCTGGCGACCGTGGTTAAAGAAAGATTATCAACGACTGGAAAGAGTACAGGCGATGGCTACGAAGATGGTCAAGAATCTTCATCATTCGCCTTACGAAACCAGGCTGACCGAACTAAATCTGTTTCCTCTAAATTACAGACAACTGCGCGGCGATCTCATTCAAACCTACAGGATTGTCAGAAGCCGAGAGTGTGCCCTAGACTTTGATGAATTTTTTGAATTGGCCCGGACTGACTGTCTGCGTGGTCATCCCTTCAAACTGCAAAGGAAGCGGGCTCATTCGGACGTCCGACGGAACGCGTTCTCTCACAGGGTCATCAGGGCATGGAATGGACTCCCTGATGCCGTCGTTCTTTCCGAAAGTGTCAAATCCTTTAAGTGCAGACTAGACGCTCACTTGTTGAGAACCTACTGTACATTCAATAATGATTGTTTTAGCGGCGGCGGTTTGCGCCTAGGTCACAATTACCGCTAACTTCTTAACTTTTCGCATTTGCTGATGTAATTTATGACTTTATTTCTGTTTATCGATATGAATAGGGAGCTCAAGGGCGAAAGCCTCATTCCCTTAATAAACTGACTTAAACTGACTTAAAAGTCCCCCAACGTCCTCGACAGCTGCCAATCAATCATATGACATTGTAGGAATATTGGTCGACTTCCTAGTATGATTTAACAAAGTTCTACGTTGGTGTAACATAACCTTAGGATAGCCTTTAGGCAAAACAGATTGGTTGGGATTTGTCGAAAGTTATGATAATATTACTTCGTTAAGGGTTTAAAGTGTCTATTGTGTCAGCTGATGAGGATGGACAGAAGAGAAAAGAAGGGATGTCTCCTTTTACGCAATGTGTACTAATGCTGCTACCTATCCTATATTGAAAGGCTTTCCTCTTTTGGCTATGATCTGGTGTTACTGAAGTGACTGGCATAGTCAGAAACCGTTTAAACCAAAAACCATATTAAAGCATTGACTTGAAAAATGCCCTATCTCATTCAAAAGTAAATGTGAATTGCTATTTAAAAGGTGTTTATCGGTTTTCATTTGTAAACTCTAATAGGTTTCGGCTTCTTTTAATTGAACTTGGGAGGACATTTTATGTAGTCGTAAATCTTATGGAATAAAAGTTTAATCGTCGGGACTTTTAGAATTTGAGGATGCCTACAGTATGTTCATTATTTCTAGTGTTTCTGGGAACGTTTTGGTTTGTTAGGTGTTGGGAGCGCCTACACTTCCAAGAACAAGAGCCAGCCAATCACGGGAGGCCACGTGCGTTTTCTCTACTGCGCTGTCATCTTAATCGTGGCGCCTCTCCATTGGCTTTTCCTCACGGGCGTGATCGATCTGCATATTCGAATTATCGACCGGTTTGTCTGGAATGTTCTTCCTGAAGGGCATTGGGCCGAACGCCGGCGAAGCACCGTAAGGCGTTATAAATACGCGTTACTTCCAGTTCATTTTGACTTGCAATTTCCTAATACACATTTTCGTGGCCGGTCGCGTTCTCCTTCTCTGCCGCGTTGGTATTGGGGACAAGGGTCGAGTGCGCATACGCTCCACAGGATTTCACGCACCAGGCGGTTCATAACAAATTGGCGACGCAGTTTTTCAACTACAATGGCTGACGAGTACGCAGACTTGAAGCTGATGTTGCAGCAGCAGCTGAAGCCAATGGAAGCACTTACCGTTAAGCTGTCCAACTCGTCCATGGGTCATTCAAGTGCGGCTGGTGGTTCGCAATCTGTTGATCACATTGCCGGCAGCATCACGGAATTCTTGTATGACCCGCAGGCCCATATCACTTTTGATTCCTGATACAAACGATACGAGGACTTGTTCTCTGTCGATCTGGCTGCCCAGGACGATGCATGGAAGGTTCGACTCCTACTTCGCAAACTGGGTCCGGCTGAACACGAGCGTTATGCCACCTTCATCCTTCCCAAGAATCCCCGAGAAGTCGCTTTCAAGGACACGGTTGAGACGTTGTCGCAGATTTTTGGTGATCAATCATCCCTTTTCAACACTCGATTTCAGTGCCTGCAACTGTGCAAACGCGATTCCGATGATTTCATCACGTATGCGAGCATTGGCAATTTTGAATGCGGGCGTTTCCAACCCGGTTCTCTCACTAAAGACCAGTTTAAATGTCTTATGTTTATCTGCGGCCTCCAGTCCCCCAAGGATGCTGATATCCGGACACGTCTCCTGTCCAAAGTGCAGCAGAACAACTCAATCACACTCCAAGAGCTGGCAGCAGAGTGCCAAATGCAGATCAATCTCAAGCACGACTCTGCAATGGTTCAGAACCCTGCCTCATCTTTCTCGGTCCATTCGGTCACATCGACCAAATCGCGGCTCAAACAAGTGTCCAAGGCGAGATCTCCGCCATCCCCTTGTCGGCACTGTGGCGCGTGGCATTTCCACCGCCAGCATCGCTGACAAATCTTTAATCAGGTGGGACACCGTGATGGGTTTTGCAAATCAGTACCAACTTCTGGAGGCAAGCCGACCCCCGCCATTGCTAATTCCAGGCATCGTTTCCGGCCAAAACGCAAGTCCAAACTCCAGTCCGTTGGTAATTCTCTGAGCCCCTTGGCCGCTTTCCAGCTCAATGCGTCTGGTCGTAGAAAATTTGTTGATGTCTTGCTCAATGGCCATGCAGTTCGTCTACAGTTGGACACTGCCTCAGATATCACCATCATCTCTGAGAGACTCTGGCAGTCCCTTGGCAGCCCCACAACGCAGCAGACTTCCAGTCCGCCACAAGCGCGTGCGGTAGTCTCTTCAGCTAATTGGGCAACTGCAATGCTGTGTCTCGTTCCGCGGTACCAACATCACTGCGATCTGCTACATCACCAAGTCTGATCTAAACCTACTTGGTCTCGACTGGATTGAACAACTTGAGTTGGCCGATATGCCGCTCCGCGTTGTTTGCAGTCAGGTGCAGATTCCCGCTGTGCTTGCAGACCAAGCCAAGTACATTCTCCAACGCTTTCCTCCAGTGTTCCAAGACGGCCTGGGTCGTTGCACATACACTCAAGCCGTGCTACATCTGTCTCCTGGAAGTCAACCAGTCTTCCGTCCAAAGCGACCAGTCCCATATGCAGCCCTACCACTTGTCGAGGCTGAACTGAAGCGTCTAGAGGAATTGGGAGTTCTGGTTCCTGTATCCTACTCCGCCTGGGCCGCTCCAATCGTTGTGGTTAAGAAGCCCATTGGCTCGGTCCGCATTTGTGCTGACTTCTCCACCGGTCTCAATGCCGCGCTGACGCCGAACTGTTATCCATTACCGGTTCCGTCTGATCTTTTCACCCTGCTAAATGGTGGCACTTGCTTTGCCAAGTTGGATCTCGCTGATGCGTATCTGCAGATCGAGGTCGTCCAGAGTCGCGCGAATTGTTGACCATCAATACCCACCGCGGTCTGTTCCAATACACCAGGCTGCCTTTTGGTGTCAAGACCGCCCCGGCCCTATTCCAACAAACGATGAACGCAATGCTCTCCGGCATCCCTGGTACAGCTGGGCACCTGGACGACATCATCATCGTGGGTCGCTCCCCTGCCGAGCTGCAAGACCGAGTGTGCGCAGTGCTCGAACGCGTGCAGGAATATGGCTTTCGCCTACGGACCGACAAGTGCCAATTCTTCCTCGACTCCATCAATTACCTCGATTTGTTTTTGACGTCACTGGTCGCCATCCAGATGCGGAAAACATTCGGGCCATCCAACGTATGCCTGCCCTCAAGAATGTATCGCAACTTCGTTCGTTCCATGGCCTGATCAGCTACTATAGCGCCTTCCTACCATCGCTGCATGACGTACGGGCCCCGCTCAACCGTCTGTTGCAGAAGGATGCTCTCTGGTACTGGTCCCCCGACTGTGAAAAGGCCTTCGCCCAGCTAAAGTCGATGCTGTGTTCAGATCTGCTGCTCACGCACTACGACCCGACGCTGCCGATCGTTGTTGCTGCAGATGCTTCCAACCACGGAGTTGGTGCCGTCACCTCATATACTTTTCCTGATGGGTCTGAAAAGGCGATCATACATGCATCTCGCACGCTAACCCCTACGGAGAAGGACTACGGGAAAATAGAGAAAGAGGCTCTAGCCCTCGTGTTTGCCGTTAAGAAATTTCACAAACTGTTGTACGGTCGCCACTTCACGTTGTTGACGGATCACAAACCATTGCAGTCAATCTTCGGTTTGAAGAAGGGCATTCCCGTCTACTCAGCCAGCCGACTTCAGCGATGGGCGACCATCCTTCTTGGCTACGATTTCGACATTCGCTACTGTCGTACTACAGACTTTGGTAAGGCTGACGCCCTTTCTCGCCTCATCAGCAATCAGCAGGAACCGGAGGAAGATACCGTGATTGCCACTATTTCGATTGAGGACGATGTGAACCGTCAGCTATCAGACGCCATACGACGTATCCCTGTCACTGCCGCGGGCATCCGACGTGCTACTGAACAGGATCCTGTCCTCCGTCAGGCCATCACCTACGTGCAGACCTGCTGACCAACCACAGCTCTCGCTTGTGATCTTCGCCAACTCTCCCTCCGCCGAACATCGTTATCTGTGGTTGACTCCTGCCTCATGATTGCGGACCGCGTAGTGATCCCATCTTCCCTCCGACCCATTGTACTACGCCAGTTCCATGCGGCTCATCATGGTATCAGCCGAATGAGGTCTATTTCTCGCAGTTTTTCTTACTTGCTGGGTATCGACGGCGACATCGACGACCTGGTTCGACGCTGTTCTCGATGTCAGCAAGCTGCCAAGATGCCGCCTCGTCAACCGCCAGTACCCTGGCAACCCTCGGAGAGGCCTTGGTCACGCGTGCACATCGACTTCGCTGGCCCTGTTAACGGAATCTCCTACCTAATCTTGGTTGACGCCTACTCGAAATGGCCCGAGATTGCTCCGCTGAATCCAGAGGAGCTGAGGACAGCATTTGTGATATAGTTCTAAGTATGAATCGTGGGTGCTATCACATCTAATCAAAGACATAGTAAAGCGTCTTTAAATGCCTTCTAGTTACTTCCGGCCATCTGAGGGAATAGTGTCAAAGAAAATTAAGCAGTGAGCTAGGAGAGGTCGAACATACATTTTGAAATGTTGTGCCTTTAGTGCACTTAATTTGAAATTCTTACATATGAATCCGTACATGCGAGTGGCTTTCGATGATATTTGTTCAGCGTGAGGGGATAAGCCAGGGGTATTTGTATAGCTCAGACTTAGGTCACTTATGGGTTGGGCTTCCTCAACATTATGGAGAGGGAAGCTTTTGTGGGCCAAATATCAGGAGATGGCATTTTGTCTGTGAGAATGGTCTTTTCCACTCACTAGTCCATTTCCCAAGCTTTCAAAGATCGGTTTCGATTATCCTATGCATACTGGCTACCGTACGCTCGTTACATGCATATCTGAGATTTGGGTCGCCCGCAAATGAAAGGATTCTAACTGAAACTGATATGACGAAAGTTGTAAATTTATATGAGAAATAGGAGGGGACTGGGTAGTGCCCTGAAGTAACCCACAGGTAATATGGGGAGGTTCTGAGACTATGTTGCGAATCTGAACCACGTGATATCGGTATTGCAGACATCATTTGAGAAAATTGAAAAGGGTGATCTAATCGCACGACATATAAGCCTTAGATAGATAGATAGATAGATAATTTTTATTAAAGACCCGTAGGAGTCCCATCAAAGCAAGTTAAAATAAATTTGCATGCGAGTTTTAGACGAGGTAGGCCGAATCTTTACAAAATGCAATTCATAGTTTCTAAATTAGAAGTCCATTGAGAAACATGATGATTGAGGGGTGAAAAAAACTCCTTGGAAAAAGTTAAAAAGGACTGAATTAATTTTACAGGAGAAAAAACCCCTCTTTAAAAAGAATAACAGAAAAAAGCGAGCAGGGCTGGCCTGTAGGTGGCGGTATATAACGGAATGTTGTCGGTCATCGTCAGGGTATCAATAAATGTCCGCCTTGATGGGTACGAATGTGGGTCAGACAGGACTGGCTTGCAAATGGCATTGTATACGGGATTCACAATTGAGAT
>CACRXP010000018.1:1860050-1872272 GCA_902702965.1 Spirometra erinaceieuropaei | reverse complement strand
TCTTAGAGACATTGATGAAAGATAAGATGATGTGTCACTTAACAGCGAATAACCTACTGAGCGCGGCTCAGCTTGCATTCCTCAATGCTCAGTCTTGGGACACGTGGCAACTCTCTTTCTTCGAAAATGTTCTCCAATCTGTCCGACAAAGAGAGCCAACACGGAAAATCGTCCTGCCTGGATAACGCGGGATATACAGAAATAAGTAAACCAGAAGAACAAACTATGAAGAAGGTATTCAGTAACGAACCAACCATCTCATTACAAGCGGTTTCGTCGAAGGCGAAACGAGGTAAGGTCAGCTATCTGCAGGTCGCGGAAGGAGTATGAAACGCGAGTTATAGAAGTGGTCGTCGATAAGCCAAAAGTGCTCTTCGGTTACATCAACAGTAGGATAAAGAACAAGGAGACGGTCTTAGTATTGAAGGGAGAAAACAATGAGGATATCATCGAAACAATATATGTATTGCACTTTGTACAGATTTTGCCTACCTCGTCTAAAATTCGCATGTAAATTTATTTTTATTGCTTTGATGGGACCCCGACGGGTCTTTAATAAAAATAATTGAATCGAATTGAATTGAAATGACACTAAGGCAGAAGATCTAAGTTGGTTTTTCGTATCTGTTTTCGCCGATGAAACGGACTTTGACGAGGCTGAATTGCCTACTAGAAAAACCGTCGAAATAATAGATATCGTCGACTTTGCGAAAGAAGGTGTGAGAAAGGAATTCTAGCGCTTAAGGGGGGTATGTTTTCGGGTCCAGACCAAATACCGCAAAAGTTCTGATGGAGTTGGCTTACGAACTCGCCAAACCGCTTTTGCGCATCTTCAGGTCGTCCTTTGACCGAAGCATTCTCCTCTCTGATTGGAAAGTGACGAACATATATCCCATTCACAAGGGTGGATCTAGATCATATGCAAAAAGTTATCGGCCGGTGAGCCGAATGTGCATTTGTTGCAAAGTCATGAGAGAATAGCCAAAAAAGCCATAATGAAGTTCCTTGAAGAAAATAATTTCATTGCTAGTTTCCAACATGGCTTTCGACGAAATCACTCCTGCCGAACTAATATGCGCTGTTCCACGGAACAGTGGTCTCGCTCGTTAGACGCAGAAACCAGGGTCGATATCGTTTACAACGATTTAAAGAAAGCCTTTGATTATGTTCCACAACACCGGTTACTTTACAAGGTCCGAGAGTCTGGGATAAGGGGAAACCCATAAAACTGGGTAAAGGACTTTCTGATTGGTCGATCACAGTCTGTGTGTATTGGTAGTGCGAAGTCAACGCCAGTGCCAGTAGTGAGTAGAGTTCCTCAGGGCTCTGTACACGGATCAGTACTATTTTTAATTTATGTAAACGTCTTTATGAATGGACTGGACTGTTTGCCGATGACATCAAGTTGTGGCGAGCGATCAACTGGGAAATGATGAACGGGCCCTGCAAGAAGGACTGGACCACCTACGCGAATGGCCTGACAAATGGCTGCTGAAGTTTGACCTTGAGAAGTGCGTCGCGCTGCAACCAAAAACGACTGGAAGAGCCGATGGAGAGGATCACCATTACCTGCTTGGTGGAAGGTGCCTTTCAAATGTGACCGAGCAAAAAGATCTTGGGATCAACATTTTGTCCACTAGTAAGACCTTCTCTCAGTGCGTTAGGGCGGCCAAAAGGGCAACCGGTGTTCTCTTTGTCATTAAACGAACTTTCATAGACATAGACGAAAAGTTGCTTGGAAAAGTATACGGAGTGTTCATTGGATCGCATCTGGAATATTTAATTCAAGCGTGGCGCCCGTGGCTAAAAAAGACTTCAAGTTGCTAGAAAGAGTTCAGAGGAGAGCAACCAGAATTGTAAAAGGCCTCAGAATTTTACCTTACAGCTTCAGACTTAGTGAACTTAGACTATTTCCTCTTCAGTACAGGCAGATTCGATGAGATCTCATACAGGCGTATCAGATATTGAGGAACCGGACTGTGCCCTAAACCTCGACGATTTCTTCACCCTGGCCACAACGACAAACCTGCGTAGGAACTCTATAAAACTTAGAGGATCCCGATGGGGCCTGGACGTTCGCAAATACTCTTTTTCGCAGCAAATCATCGATTCCTGGAACGGGCTTCCCGAGGACCTAATAATGGCGGATACCACGGGGAAATTCAATCAAAGACTAGATGTATATTTGCTTGGAAAATACCGCCTGTCTGGACAGAAAAGTTCTGTGATGCCAAACCAACGCCTTGCATACACCTACCGCTAATGCAGATGACTGTCTTTTCATTTTACAGATATCATCTACAGCTGAATATTCTGGAGGTTCGGTCCTGCATGTTCAAAACATATTCTGTTAAGTTTATATATTATTGACAACATTAAAGTACCATGTTTTTAAAGGTAGATATTGCATGTACCGTTTTCAGTAGGGTTTTAAAGGCATTGCCTATTACCCATAAAATATGCTGACCTATACTGACCAATCTAGGAGCAGTGGTTTTGCACTTTACACAGTTTATTTGGATTTCACCAAGGCTTTTGATTGTGCTGATCATGCTCTCCTTCTATTGAAACTGTCCCCTTTCGGAATGGGTGGTTAGCTTCTGAATTTGACATCACCTTACCTGGATGGCCGCACAAAACGGATGAAGATTTTCATTGTTATCTCTAACCCTACGTCCGTAAGGAATGGAGTCATTCAGGGTACTGTACTTGGCTCGCTTCTATTTTGTCTTTTTGTCAACGACGTGCCGGAATTATTTCAGAGTGGTAAGCCCTTCATGTATGTCGATGATCTGAAAATTGCATATCCATAGGAGCCGGCAGATTATGACATCGTGCTCGAACTTCTAGAGAGTGACCTACATGTCTTTACCCACAGGTGTCGCGCATGGCGCCTTTCTGTTTCTTGGCATAAGTGGTCAGTCATGGTGGTTGGCGACCACCACCAACCTCAAGTAAGTATTGACAGTCACGATATAAATGTGCCTGGGGTTATAAAGGATCTGGGTGTATCATACTCCAATACTTGATTTACTATAAACGCTGTAAGCTTACAGGGCTTGGCCCCTTCTGGTTTTGGCAGTTACAAAGAGGACTTTTTTTCACTGTTCGAGCTTTTGAACGATTGCACTTTTAACCCGCTTACTATTTTCAAACCTCTCGACCGCCCCCGAAGTAATAGCCACCGTAAAGTATTTTGTCTCTTCCTCTGGTACGTTACGTTAATTACCCTCGTTTCGTTTCTGTGAACGCAAATGCAATCTGTAACAAATTACCCAGGAATGTTTTAATTCTGCAAAATTATTCTTGGTTTAAGAGATCTGTTACTCGCTTTTTGCAGTCATAAATTCTCCCACATATTTTGGGTGCCGATTCCACTGATTTAATTTACCGCAGTGATTGAGTTCGTGGTCCCTGATCCCTGGCCCATCTCACCACGAACAATTTCTTTAGCCGCAAGGGAACAATGGTTTTACAATGCCTCTAATTGGTCCAGTATCAATTTTATATGAAGGAATTGAGACTGAAAGTATCCGGAGCAGTAGTACCCATCCCCTTCGGGATTGACAATAATTCATGGGCAATAGCTTTTTTCCTCCTGAGCCATCCAATCTGCTAAAAACTCCATTCTCTATATTTAATCATAAGGAGATTTTTCACGGTAAGCCCGATCCGTAAATTTTTTTGAAGGCGCCTATAAACTGGAATTAAATACTTATATTGTTATTATTAAGATCGCTAGGCGTATGCGACTGATCCACCTGGAGCGCGAGATGGTCCCCACAACCGGTTGGGATTGTCGGTTGTGCATACAGTACAAGGGGCAACTGCTGGGGAGTATCATGGATGTCTACTGACGGTGGATAGGATGCGAGTGACGAGTGAGATAGGCGTCAACATTAGGACTGGAGGCGACATCGGCCACCATTGCCGAAACGCGGTTACACCATTCCTACCTTGGATTCCCGCGAAAGGTGACTTCGGTCAACTAAAACAAGTCAATCAGATACAAGTGCGTTAAAGCCCTGCTAATGGGATGTTTTTTTCGAACTCACTCTCATTAGTGCGCTTGCTTTTGATGTTCTTAAACAAAATTCAACGGCAAAGTGATTTTCATTATTATGCTGTTAACTTGCTGAATTATGTGCCAACCCAGTTGTCTCACCCATATGACCACTATTTCCATCATTCCGGGGGCTAGATTAAGACGGAGTGTTGTGGCATCTTCGTCCAACCAGGTTGACGATGCTACCCACAATAAGGCACAATCCTGCCTTCGATTTATGGAAAGGAGGCGGACCTTAAATAGCTAACTAAACTGCTATTTCATCGCCTTAATTGTTTTGCTGACGACTGCCAACCGGATTTCCTTCGAACATTGACCTGCTCACAAGTATTATTATGGATTAGTTTTTCAACATTTCTCGAGACGTCGCCTTTTCCGTAGTCTTCTTCTGCAATCCCATCGTCTTTCACGCAAGTTAGATAATTCCTTCCTTTTTACCGTGGTGTAAATGGTTGCGTTTTGCTTTGCTTTTTCTATGTCCATAACAGCTGTTATTCTGGATTTCTGCTGAATTCTCCCTATTACCTTACAATATATATGATATACTCACGGCGGTTGCGATGCTGTTACGTTTGTGGACTGAAAAATCTTCTACGTTCGGCATAATCTAGCCTTTGAAATTTGTAACGGGCTTTGTTTAAGCTCTTGCCCGGTGGAGGCGGTTCTCTTGGCTGCCTGGTGGGGAAGATGGTGAGTGCCTTCTGGGAATTTAGTTGATGCGTGTGCAGGATATCCAATATGGAGTGCGTTTAAGTTAGAATTTAAGTTTACTTTGGGCAGTGCTGTCACCAAACAGGCCCAAACTTTTTATCATGTGAGTGCACAAATGTTCCGTGTTTCTACTACGGCAACCCGTTGGCTGTCATGGCCGCCGTACGAGACTTATGCTGACCGAACAGGAATAATCTTTCTTTGATCCGTGAGTCGTATATAAAAGTTGCCATGCGTTCCATCGTGGCAAGTGTACTGGATGTCAAAATCACCCCTCTAAAATCCCTTGAGGCCCTTTGCGTACTTGATTAACGTCATGTTTATGTGTGATGCAATCTTCTGTGGCTCGGAATTTTTAGATAATGTGCAGGATCATCTTATTTTGTATTTGTATTTTTCCAGATGCCTTCGCAATCCTGTTAAATATAGCAGGCTTCCGCACGTATGTACCATGTAAAGTGAGAGATTTGGGTAATAATTAAGCGATGTACAAAGGGTTAATTGAATTTGACTTACACATGCCGTTTGTTCCTATGAAGTAGTCATCCTGAGTCATTGTGTCCCCTCGTGCGAAATGTGGTTTTAGTCTCTGTTGTTACTAGTACATACATTACTGGGCGTGCTCTCTCGGTGTATGTGGCCTAAACGCAGTTTTTCATAGTTATACTTGAATAAGGGCTCAAAAGCCTTTTCGAAATGTTACTGTTCCTAACTTCTTTAAACCCTTGATTCTGCATATAAGTCAGAGTAAACAAATCAACAATAAGTACACTTAAATCATTCCTGCCAAAAAGCGACCTAATCATGGTCCGAGCCGTTCAGGTTTGCGTTTTCTTCCTAAGTTGTTTATTTAGTCAGCAAAATTAACACGGACTACTGCGCGGAGCATGCGCCAGCTTGGATAACGTGCCCCATGGTGAACTTGCTCAACTTAAGTAGCAAATTTGAAACAGTAGACCAACTGCCAACACAAACAGCAAGCAATACGACCTCAGAGTCTATGTATAAACAGGATTAGAAATGACGCTTTGGAACCCGTATCGGCCCCTTGCCTAAAAGTTATCTATAGTATACAAAATGATCTTAAGAGTGACCATCCACGATAGCATCAAGGAAATTGTATACACACGATTTGCCGCCTTCTGGGCACCTGCCGCATTACACTGGCTGACAAGAGGGTCTAACTGTCCTTAGGAGCTGTTTCTAGGTAACGGGTAGCAGCGAACGTCCAGTTAATAGAGCCAGAGATCAAGAAGGACCGAACTAAGTCAAATCATTCCAAATTCTCCAATACATAAAGGACACGTCGGAGATCATTGTTAGAGCGCATGGGGTTGGCATTGCTCACGTCGAACGTTTCCGAATCTCCCAGCCAGGCGTAGGCGACAAATCACAGGCTTATGGGAGTGCGCGGGGCGAACTCACGTGCGCAGTAACGGCCTCCATAATATTGCTGGCTGCGCAATGCGCATATTAATGTCTGATGGTAAACAACCACTTATTTTCGGAAATTCAGACCAAAGCAAGGCCTCCCAAGTAGTCTCCTCTTCATCTTCGGTTACCCTTCTTGATAATTACATTTTTATTGCAGTTAATCAGGCCACACTGGGCCATAACGAATTGGCCCGACTTAACGACCAGCATAATTATTCGTAGTTTTTAAGAAAGTCACTTCGCATGTTGCCCTTTCGTCTAAAGCCTGTGACAAAATCCAAGAAGTTGCACGCAGTGACCATTTATGGAACAGCAGTAAACCTATATTCAAGTCGTGGACTGCGTTACGATTTCGAAAAATACCTCATTGGCTGGATTTCCATCGAGACGATTAACTGTTTGTCGCCTCGACCTTACTTTTTTCTCGCCGTGGTTCATTGTCACCCACCTGCCATCCAGTTACAACGAAAAACTATGTGGGACTTCCTCATCGTCGGTGTTTTCCTCGTCTCGCTTCCGCTTTGTAAATGCTTCCTTGTGTCCTTTGAACATTGTCTGTTCTTGTATCAGTCTCGCATGTTTAATCGACACGCCTGTTTTTCGGCCAACTACTACTTATCAGTTTTGGGCCGTTGGTTTTATTCGATTCCTTCAAGGCAATTTTTGCAATTTATGTTAGACCTTTCTATGAAATTTCGGTTTTGCCCGAGAGAACGGCGTGGACTACTCGAACAGATGGACTGCTTTCACGTGGAACCTATCAGCAAGACGCGAATTTCGATTGACACAGAAATTTTTCTCGTCCCCTTCTCATTCAACCACTACTGCAATCTACCACTTCTCAATCCCGCTGTTTGCGTCGCACGCTTACTAATTCTCATGATTGACCAATTAGCGTAAACTAGAGGCCTATGGCTTATACCAGACGATTTACTTAAATTTGTGCTCAGCGATCGATCCGGTTCCCGAGTCAATTTATGGACTACTCTCTCAGCCTTGGCTATGTTAAACGAAATGGTAACCGCAATAAGCGAAATGAATTTTCATGCATACATGCGATGCATTCCTGTACCACCGTCCTTAGTCCAACTAAGCGGCTAATCCAAGTAGATGGTTATTATCATTGGTGTGGTGAGGGAAAAGGCATCTCCCAGGATAGTTTTTTAAAACTGCAGCTCCCCCATCGCCTGTGGTGGGTCTCAGAAAGCTGATCCTAGTCTTCAGCGTTAGTCAAGTTTTTACCTCATAAAGGAATCCAGTCCACAAACAGTCATTCTCATTTTTAACTCGTAAACCAAAGACGCATAAATTTATTTGGTTTTTATCAGCGTCACCACATCTACTACCTTTTACTTTATTTTCCGGTCTTCATTAGGGGAGTTTAAAAGAACCACTTGAAATTATCCTTTTAGAATAGGTTTGTTCGGGAGGGCGTTCGGTGCCTGACCGTTTACAATTCGCAACAGTACTGTACAGGCTTTGAAGAACAGAAACAAGTTCTTTACTTTGTCATGCATCAAATTCTTCTAAGACAGATGAGAACATCATTCTGTCCGCTGACAAAGGAGGCACCACCACCATAATGAACAAGACGGACTACACAGAGAAGGTGATGATACTACTAGAGGACGACTCCTCCTACGAACCTCTGAATGCTGACCGCACAAATCACACAATTCACACATTGAAAAACACTAAATCGACTTACAGGAAAGAAATTAATCTCAGTTCTGGCCAAATCCTTAAAACAAGACGAACCCACAATTGCCAAGATAAATGGACATCCTTAAGTTCACAAAATGGGTATTCCATTACGACCGATAGTTTCCGTAGTCGGTGCACCAAACTACAAGATTTCTAAGTGGTTATTTCATCTACATCTATTTACAAAGAACTCCGAAAACTCCATTGAAGATTCAAATGAGTTCCTAGACAAATTAAAAGGACTGAATGTTGCAACCGACGAGATAATGGTTTTATTCGATGTAGTCTTCCTCTTAACCCCACTTCCATTAGATTTAGCGAGACGCTCCACCGAAGAACTCCTTCAGGCCTACACCAATGATGTGCATGCCGACGCCCTACTCCAACTACTTGATCTTTGTCTAGAAACCGAATTTCCTCCCGCCAAACAATGTTATCGGCAACTGAAAGGTGCTCCTATGGGTTCGCCTATATCTGGCTGTTTAGCGGAAGCTGTAATGCAGAAACTTAAGTCTATGGCTCTTCCAAAAATAAACCCAAAACTATGGCTGCGCTATGTTGATAGCATATTTGTCATTGTCAAGAAAAACCACTTAGACCAGTTTCAAACGAATCTTAACTCCACATCTCCAGGAATCAAGTTAACTTTCGAAACAGGTTGATGGACAACTCCCAGTTGTGGACGTTCTCGTATGACGAAAAACTGATGAGTCCCTTCACACCTCAGTTTACCGCAAAGAAACATATTCTGAGGTCGTCCTACATGTTGAGAGTAGCCACCCCCTTTTTCACAATAGGAGTACTGTCTACAGTCTGGTTAATCGAGCTAAAACACATTGCTCTGATAAAGAAAATTATCAAGCAGAAATAAAATACATTTTTAAGTAATTTCCCCACAACGGGTACCCGCGTAACTTTGTACATCATTGTATGAAGCATGACTTTGAGCAGAAAGGTATTTCGAGAACAACGGCCACTCAGGCATCAAAAACATTCATTTGGCGGACTCTCCCATGCGTGAAAAACGCATCTGATCTCGTCGAAAGACATCTGAAAAAGTATCAGATACAAGTAGCACACCGATCTGCAACCACCTGGCGTGCACAGCCTGTACATTCTAAGGAGAGGGTTGTCTATCTCGCTAGAAAAGGTGTTGTCTACAAGATCCCGTGTTCCAGTTGTGATGTCGTCTATTGTGACCCAACTGGGAAATCTGCCTCTACCCGTATACATGCGCATCAGTTAGTGGTGAAGAGACGAGATCACGTGTCCCAGGTGGCTATGCACACACTGGACACAAATTTGCATTGGAGATCACTCGCATCGTTGGCGCCTGCCCGGTAAGGAAAAGCCGCGAATTCCTGGAGGCAATGCACTCAGATGAGGCATGCATCAATCGGCATATCGATTTAGATGCCACATACGAGTTTCTCAAGGACAAATGGAAGCGAGCGCAGCCAATGTCGAGGGGATGACGAAAAACCATTGATGCGCATTGACGCAAGCTTCGGCCGACCGTAGAATCACCTATTCGACACGGTTAAATAGTTAACTGTTTTAGTGCATAACCCAGAAGTCTGACGACGAGCTGGGGAACCAGTCTCGAAAATTTACGCATTAAGAGTTGTTTTGTTCCCAAAGAATCATACTTATTTTTAATTGCATTTTTCGGGATGCCCGTTCTCCAGCACACACATATATACAGTAGATGTGCTAACATGAAATGTCAACCAAAATTTCGAAACGCGCTGTCGTTTCGAAAAGATAAATTAAGTAGTGTTGTAAAACTAATCATGATGCAGCATAAATCTATAATGATTCAGTTACCTCAGGATGTCGGCTTTCGAAAGAACTTATTTTCGGCTGCATGCAAGATCTATACTCTACAAAAAATGACTACTTAAGTAGCATGCAATTTTCTCATTGATTTTCGATGCCCTTGAAAATTCAATTATATTTCATGGAAAACATGCATAAAATATTCATTCTTCTACTTATTCGGTAGAAAATCACGTCTTCTTCTAATTTACTACTCAAAAGAAGAGTATAATTCGGTTTTAAAAAACTTTTCTAATTGTGAGATTTTTTAATACCGTTAAATGGCCGTTCATTAAACGTCATGTATCTGCATTTACGAATGTGGCTTGTAAAGTTAACAAAATTGCTCAAATCCACTGCTTAATTTTATGAACCTCATATGGTCTCCTCTTAACACTGTAGAGAAATGCATGGTTTTCCGTACACGGAAAATATACAGCTTGTAGTTTTGAAACCCGGAATGCAAGTGTAACAGCAGGTCGGGTTCAAAATTATTCGGGAATTAGAAAAGTTTTTTAAAACCGAATTATACTCTTCTTTTGAGTATGAAATGGGAAGAAGACGTGATTTTATACCGAATAAGTAGAAGAATGAATATTTTATGCATGTTTTCCATGAAATATAATTGAATTTTTAAGGGCATCGAAAATCAATGAGAAAATTGCATGCTATTTAAGTAGTCATTTTTTGTAGAGTATAGATCTTGCATGCAGCCGAAAATAAGTTCTTTTGAAAGCCGACATCCTGAGGTAACTGGATCATTATAGATTTATGCTGCATCATGATTAGTTTTACAACACTACTTAATTTATCTTTTCGAAACGAGAACGCATTTCGAAATTTTGGTTGACATTTCAGGAGTTAGCAAATCTACTGTATATGTATATGGTTCAGAAAATTATCTCATGTAGTAAACCAAGTTCAAGAGGAATCTATGCACGTACTTTCCCGTTGCCCAGTAACTGCTAGCTCTGCTTGGGGAGACAGCGATGGCCTTCACTTTTTCGAATGTTAGCGATGGAGCCCTGCGAAGAAGCTATATATCCACCTGTCCACGCTCATCGTGTTGCAATGGTAAGACAAGGTCAGGGCGACTGGAGATCGCGTGGATGCGGTAGGTGACGTGACAGGAGTGCCGTATACGCGTGCCTAACACGCGTGGGTTCAGTCTACGCAGGCCAAATTTAGATAACTCGTACCACACATTGACAGGGCTTGCCTTCAAGATCACATCAAGGAGAAGAAGCCACTGCAAGCGGACCGCAGTCCCAGAGGTGGACCAAAATATTCAGTCATTTGGCAACTGGTAATACGCAGAACTCACGCGTAGTCGACCTCCACTATGTACCATTTTCACACCCGAGTAGGGCCAATTGGAGGTTAAATCGGACACAATGACTGTTGTGACAACGCTTTTTACAGGCTTGTTTGTCTCCAACCTTTCTCCCATCAAGTTTTGACGCAAGAGCTGAACCACTTTTCGGGGCTTGTTTCGATCTTTTATGCATTTATACAGGCTCACAAGTAAAGTCAAATAGCACGTGCCAGTTTCCAGATCTCCAAATTACCAGTCCTGCGTGACTACCTAAAAAGTACTAACTGGCGAGTAGGGCCTTTCTGCAGAAAATAAGACATGGCAGATGTGTGCCTAGCCTCTTTACGGACGAGCTCACTCACGTTTGGGAATTGTATCCTAGGGCTCATATGAATCTTACTGTAATTGTTACTAAGAGCATAGACTCTTTATTTACATTTTTATGAACGACAGTCTATTCGGTTTTCTTCCAGAACTTCGGTATGTAGCGCGAACTTAACTGTGTTTCGATTACTGGTTGGCTGATTAGAGGCATAATAAGCTCGAGGAAGTTGGAGTCTCAACCGAGACTGTCTTCTTCGGCCTACCGTTATGATGGTCTCAACCTTTTCCCAATTTTTTTGCAATTTACCGCTAACTGCACTTGTCTATAGAAATCCGTGCGACTAATCGTTTGCGCCACTTCTATGCTACAGTTGTTCTCTTTTATTCCAGACGGCAAAACCGTATCTGAATGCTGTTCGCGCAACTCTGACGGCTGCTCTGTGCATCGAAAATTTTCCATCCCAGGTCGTCGAGCGGCATAACAAACCTGAAGTCGAGGTTCAGACCTCAAAGGAGCTACTGCTCAATCCAGTTATTGTGAGCAGAAACGAGCGTGAACGCGTGCTGATCGAGGGCTCCGTAAATTCAGTCCGTGTCAGCATTGCGGTCAAAAAGTCCGACGAAATCGACAGCCTGATCTGCCAGAAGTTTATGCGTTTCATGATGATGCGTGCGGATGACTTCGTTATCCTCCGCCGAAAGCCTATTCCTGTAAGATTGTCAAGTTCTTTTTATAGCGCTTGGCACAAAACGGTTTATTGACCAGTCGTTGTCTGGCTTTTGGAAGGGTTGACCCCCATTTCTGCGAAGTCTCACACAGACAGCTTGTCGACTTAGATCTGTACGAATG
>CACRXP010000018.1:1849137-1859242 GCA_902702965.1 Spirometra erinaceieuropaei | reverse complement strand
GTTTGAATTGACCATTTCTGTACGTTGCAATATGTTGGCGGTAACGTAGTCCAGATGTTAGGAACTCGAGGTTCTCGGTCGCGACCACGCTGCTCGGGTGGTTCTTCCGCTGTCTCTACCAGAGCCTCTCTGTTCGGGTGGGGGTTCGAACTCTAGTAAGTTTTGCACAACGGATTCAGGACACAAATATGCGTAAGTAACCAGAGAGTGGCATAGGTAGCATTATTGAAGAGGCCACGCCCCCATCAATGTGCTAATCCCAGAGATGCACCAACTGGGGCTAGTAAAATCAACAGCGACTATGTATGCATGTACCTTCCAGTTAATATGGCTCCTATGGCACCTCCACCCAGTTTGGATCCTAGCCGTTCCTTTGTTGTTTTTGGGGAAAAATTGATACTTTGTGCGCGATGAGGCGTGTGGGGCACGCGCAGACGACCCGTTTAGTTTTGTCAGCCATTGCGCCCTATCTCGTCTCCAACATTCTTGACTCAAGTAGTCGAAGGAGGAGAGGGTGCGGTGGATTGCAGCACAAGTGCTATATCGCCGCGAACTAATTCACGTGCCAGTTGCTGTCCCTGCACTAACCATGCCGTGGGACACACACTGTGGAAATCGTTGTTCGCGACGGTTGAGCTGTCGTGTTTTCGGCTATGTCTGACCAATTAGAGTTCCCTGTGAGAAAAGTCAGCCCACATTGCCCGTTAGAAGTGTTTTAAACGATTTCACAGGTCGGGCGGGGCGATACGCCTATGTTCTCCACCCTGCCTACTCGCAACTCCTCGTCTTTTGCAACTAGCTCGACCGTTGGAACCATCCTATTCTTTCCAAAAATTCGGCGTGGAAGTTTGATCACTTTTATGCACATTTGAACGATCTTTACTGATAAAACATACGGAAGTCTCTTTGTCAGATGCTATTAGGGATCTTTTCTTTTTGTTGCCAGGGCTATGATGTGTCCTTCCTGATCACCAATTTCCACACCGAAAAAATGCTCAGAAACAAACTTGTGGACTTTATTATCACCTTCATGGAAGAGATTGACAAGGAGCTCTCAGAGATGCGTTTAGCCGTCAACTCGAGAGGTCGCCTGTGTGCCGAGGAATTTTTGAAGGCTTTTGACTAGACTGTTTTTTTACTAAAGTTCGCCTTCTTCTCTTTCTATCTGCGTTTTACGCTTTTCTTACCATACCTAATCTGGTTCACCTTCAGGACCCAACTCTTGATTAAACGCATTGATCTTTTTAATGAATTTTGCTTTTTTCGCGAATGAGGTATCTCCTAGGTTATTGGGTTGGATAGACTGGTGCTTATTGCGTCTTTTGCTGATTCTAGGGTAGTCTGACCCTGTGTCAGATTTCAGGCGAATAGCTTATCTTCTGCCGATTACTTGCCAGAATGACTGTCAGGTGTCTCTGCCTACTCCATGTTCGATTAACGACTCTACTTGTTTCCTCGCCCCGATTTTGCCGAAAAGCAGTTGTTTATACTTGTCCCTTCGGTAGAATGTTACTCCATTGGAATTCGTATACCAGTAGTCGATAACATACTTCGTGCTCTGTATCTTTTTAATCATCTCCTTGTTCCCCTTGTTGTTCATGGTCCTGTCTCCCGGGCAGTGATGACTACTTAGATGACATGCTTTTTGTTAATAGGGCCTCGATACTTATATGCTGTTAAGTAACAATAATAGTATGTCATTACGGACAGAGACAAGGGAGACTGGAATGGTCATTTCTGGTTTATTAGCCGCCGCCAGCCAGTCATACCCAACCCCGAAGTGTGGAACACCTGGGGCTCAAACTCGCAACCCGTTAGAATTCCAACGCCTCTAACCACTAGGTCACTTCCCGTTGTCCTGTCGGTTTCGGTCTGGAATGTGCAATACAATATACAAGGAGTTCGAGCCCCAGGTGTTCCACACTTCGGGGTTGGGTACGACCGGCTGACGACGACTAGTAAGCCAGGACTGGCCATTCTAGTCTCTCTTGTCTCTGTCGGTAATAACATACGGTCTATATCATGCGCCGCTGTGCGGCTGCTGGTTGGGCTCGAGAGAGAGAGCCCGTAAGGCACAACGGAACGAGTGAGTTCCGTAAGAACGATCGGTGAGCGCCCCCTACCATTATAACGATAACAGTTTTCCCACATTCTGCCCGAGTTTTCGTCTCCAAGGAAATGATTTGTTGCACGGTTAAACCGTCCTTCTTTGCCGCTTAGTCTAGGGATTTTTTAAACGTTTGCTTGAATAATGAAGTACTACAAGTTCATTCGTTTTTAAACTTCAAATAGGACACTTTCTCACATGTAAGCAAATGCAATGACGGTTAAAATGCCGCCGAATGGTGAAGCATAGATCAAAATCAAATTGTCCACGTGAAACGTATAATCCAAACAGTCAAACCATCTTAAACACATCTAAGGAGGCGGATCATACTTGGAAAGTGTGTCGGTTGTTGGAGCTTTTGTGGGCTAACGTCTCGTGCTTTTTCAATTGGTTTTATAAGAACCGATTTTCACAAAAAGATCACAAGAGAGGACCGTTGTCAGCCCTATTCAAGGATATTGAGCTTTTACGTAAACAGTAAATGGCAGAAACAGGAGGATGCCTGTGTCAAGTCACCATTAATTCTTTTAAATGAAAAGACGCCGTTTGTGGTCATGAAGCCTAGGCGAAGAGAACCTTGGTGTTTGAGTGAATTGGGATTTGGGAATTTTGGCAGTGGAACTAAGGATCTGACGCTCAATATACGATTTTGTCAAAATGCCCCATCTTAGCCTGAGGTATTTCTGCATGGCTTTCTGACTTTCGACAATATGTAATTTCAGCCGAAACAACTTACAAATAGAGCAGTATTATTTGAAGCTCTCCTTATCGGGATTCCTATCGTCGTGTGCCCCACAGCAGGGTGGGAGCAGGCACGTGACTAGCGCACGAATTGGTTTTTAACGACAATAGACTCGCGCAGCATCTATCGCACTCGCCTCCTCCCACCCGACCCTGTGTCAAGACAGCTAGGGAGGACGGGGTCAGGGTCGGGCGTAGTGGCTTGTGTGGCTCGACCGTCTTCACACCACTACCTCTGGACCGGACGCGAGCTACGCCTTCCAACCGGTCCGCAATACCCGCTAAACGCACCTAACTCCATTACCGCCAGCACTTAGGCCTCTCATCTACGCGAAAGAATTAAGAGCGCATACAACGCGGCACGCGAAGCAATCGGTACCTCATCCTCCCACCAGAAAACAGTGGGACCGCCGTTCGTCAGGGACCACACACCGGATCGACGACTTAGTCATTCACCACAACCCCCTACCACCATGTGGAGTATAAAACAAATCTCACTATCCGTGGCAAGGCTCTTTCGTTGTCATAGATACCCTGTCCCCCACAACCTACTTCTTACGTGACGTATCCCACCCTCACGCGCCCCATTTCACAATGAACTTCAACAAACTCAAGCCCTACCGCCACCGTCTACCCATTTGCACACCCGACTCCCTACCCATAGTCCCCTATGACCAAGTGCCACACACGGCCTGGCGTCCCACACAACACCAGGTTTCCAAGAAAATCCGGACCTCACATGTGTTAACGCAGCAGAGGGGTGACGCGTAGAAGGAGCCGAAGGCCTGCCTGTATCGTGCCTGCGGTGGGGAATGATAAACGATGTCGTGAGCGGTGGTTGGGTTTGGTCGGCAATGGTTTGTCACAGGCTAGTATGGGGGCGCATGCGACCGAGTAGGCCCATGCGGTGGCTCGACGTGCGTGAGCAGCGCTGGCGGTTGATCCGGTGGCAACGGATGTATGTTAGTGATCCTCACACTGATTCGCCAGTCTATGCAGTGGATTATCAAGTGACCGACTAGGTCAATACGTGAATTGCATGTGCGGTGACGGTAGGGTCAGGCCGAATGCAGTGATGGCCGCGCTAGTGGATGGGAGTTGGTAGTTCCTGATTTTCCAGAGTCCACGATCCCTCGTATCGAAGGCTTTCGCCAAGTTCACCGAGGTAATGTGGACGTTGGCGTCCATTCCCCAGCCATTCGCTTGTAGTTGGCGGGCCGCGACGTCATGTCGGTTGTTCTACGGTGTGTTCAGAAGCCACATTTACCTTACGGAAAAATTTGCGTTCGGGGTGTTTGGTGAGGCGATTGAGAGGGATGTGCACGAAGACCTTCCCGACAATTTTGAACCGTGAGATCCCACTAGGCTTATCACAAAGCCGCCGGTCCCCTAAGCTTTTAGAGATGGATAGTTGCCTCCTTGAAATCCTAGGGGAATTGTCCCTGGCGCCACATCTGGAATATCGTTGTATCGTATATCAGCTGGCGGCCACCATGCTTGTCAATTTCCGCCGGGATCGCGTCGGATGCCGGTGCGCTTCCGATAGATTGTTACTTGGAAGTAAGGTGGGAGGCCCGGTTCGTTGTTCATCCTCAGTGGAGCCGGACACTGGCGGCGTCGGTGATCGTGGATAGGCATCTGAGGACGTTTATGAAGTGCTCAGTCCAGCGCTCCAAGTTTCGTGGTTTTTCTATAAGAAACGTTGAGCCGTCGAAGCAGAACGGTGGCGCGGGAGGCTTAGACTTCTTTGGTAGAGGCGAGAGTATTCTGTCACCGCGGTCCCCATGGCCTTAGGTCCCCTCGATCTTGCTAGCCATCCAGCCATCCTCCACCTCCCACAGCCGTTGCTGTACAGGGCGACGACACCTGAAGACTGCTTCGTCTGCGTCGGTCCGGCGGTCGATGTAGGCTTTATGCAGACTATTATTTTCGGTGAGTAGGTCGCTGATGTCTGCGTCGTCGTCGAACCAGACCTGGAGTTGACGACGCGCGCGACCAAGAGCATCCAGGTTGGTAGAGTTGAATGACGTTCCGCAGTTGATACTAAAGTGCCGACAGTGGCGTTATCGTCCGGAGCATACAGTTCTTCCAGACGCCGGGTAAATTCCTGAAATTGGGGTGGCGAACAGGAAAATCCGACGAAACAGGGCTTAGTATACACAGCGATCACCTACCGTGTGGTCTCCTGCAAGGTTGCTGTCGAAACCTCATCTTGGAGATGACGACGCGGTGGCCTGTCCGGCCGTCGGCGTCGCAGATCGTCCTTCTCACCAGACCGTCCTGTTGATCTCGCGTCCGAACAAGAGTGTAGCGGGGCAGCTGCCAGCGACGCGATCGGGGTTACATCAAGATTGCCTTCTCCAACGTCGGAGGGTGGAAGAACGTGTTGGTTCGGAGCAGTCTGTGCTCTGCGCTGGTTTGCAGGGGGAGGAGGCCGTTGTTGTTGCAGTCACTGAGTCCAAGGGGACCCATCATCCCCAGACAGCTTGGTCTACCCTGACGGGGGCATTGAACTTACCAAGGACACTCGGCATGTTCGCCTTCGGCACAGTCGATGTGAGGGCGCGTAGGTTTTCGCAGAACCCGCTCCTTACCTCGTCGAAGTTGGACATTGGGGGAGCGTAGGCGCTGACGACGATGGAGGTACTTGACTCCTCGAAGAGAGAGGCGTAAAGTCGTGAGGCGGTCTTTGATGTCCTGCGGCAGCCAGGGCAATCGTCCCACGATGTCGTTCCGGATAGCAAGGGCGACGCCCGCGTCTCGTCGCTCTGCCTTTGGGTGGCCGCTTCAGAAGAAATTGTAGCCAACGCCCAACTGCAGTTGGTCTAGTTCAGAGAAATTAATGTCGTTAAGAGCAACGATGTCCATCTCTTGGCGCGAGTTCTCGAGCAATTAGCGCTGTCCTTCTCGGTCGATTGCTCTACGGATTGCCTAGAAGAGAACGAACGTCCCACCCTGGCAGCATGCGGAGTTAGTTGGGAGTTTGGGTGAAGGGTTGTTTGTTTATGACTGTTTCGGCCGTAGGTTGTAATTCGCGGACCATGGTCAGTCTGCGGATGACGTGATCGCAGCATTTCTAGGGCATTTTCCCCAACCCCTTTCTCCTCAAGGAGACAACCACAGCCGTTCCTAAATAGGGATGCTTGGACGTCCCAGACGATTGCCGAACTCCACTATGCGTCGCAACTTGGTTTAGTGGGAGAGTAACCTGAGTTAACCTAGGCCTCTCCGTACGACTTTTTGGAGTGGAATTGGGAAGTGAAGTGGGAAGGAGAGCAGAATTACGGAGTGTGGGTACACACAACACCGTATACCTTCATGTGGTTTAGCCCATCCCCTGGTCGGGGCGATTACCGGGGCGTGGCTGCTAGGCAGAGCCTAGTTTTTAGGAGCCCCATATGAGAGGTGAGTGTCAGTTAAAGACCGTGCGGAGCAGCCACCAACTGAAGAAGGCAAATGATGTGGCCTACCACACCCATACGAAGTGCTCACTAATTAGACCCCAACACCCCTAGTGGTAACATTGTCGCGGACCGTTTAGTTGCCCTTGCCTTTTGAACCACGAAAACTTGAAGGCGGTGCCCCGTTAATCTCATTAATGGCCTGCACATAGTAACATGATTCACAATAGGTTGGGCATAATGTTGTGACTAAATGGTCGTTCCGATGTTCTGAGTTAGTCACTCTCTAAGAACTGACTAGGAGTTCGCACTCACGACCCTCAAGACAATACTATACACAGTTTTCACGATTTACCATACTGATAGAACAGATGCTACCCAAAGCCTAGACACGTGTTTCGTTGATATTCTGCAGCTGAATGATGACTGCGAGAGGTTCTGCTCATGAGGTGGTACCCCCGCATCCTGTATGTTTCCTGCTAGATGCCCCAGTTTCGCGACTCCAGCTTTCTAATCCCCGTAAAAATTAATAACCGAACTTGGAGTAAATCATCCGAAATGAAGTTTTATAGGCTCAGTTCGAATATTGGTATGGACATTTGGACCGAAATATATCGGCTTCAGCGGAGTAATCGTGTGATATACATAACCTGCCAACGGACAACTACAAATGTACACATATTGCGTACTGGAGACCCCTGCTACCTGTGGGGAGGGGGGGGGTCCGGTTTATCCGTTTTCTAATATATTTTCTGGTATCTACATCAGTTTATAGTGTTGGGGTTTTTATGTCCTAATATGCACGTGAGGTTTGATTAAATTCTTCGGCTGAGGTATTTTTAGGTTCGGCTCATTTATGGCTCCCAACTCTTCCGTGCGTTTTCTGCTATGTACTCGAGCTTCTAATGTTGAACTTTCTTTTTTCCTCAAAAGTGTGTGAACATGTTGAAGGTGATTCGGCTCGAATATGTGGGCTGAAATTCGCCGGTTTTCGGTAAACTAACCCTGTATGATTCACACGCTAACTTTGTGCTAATGCGTTTTATTGCTTCTAGTTCGTTCGTCATTCACTGTATGGTGCCGCGGTGTTAGTAATTCTCTTCAGCCTATCCGTAATGGGCACATACGGAGGCAGCAGTTGATGATATTATCTGGGTAACTGTTCTTTGCTATTTGTTCCCGGATATGTCGTGGTTTCGTCACTCGTCCCTCCGGTTCGCTGCAAATCGTTTTCCCCCTTAGTATACCGCCCTAACCCAATCGCGTTTTGGCAGCATCAGATGGTTGCTGTGATAGATAAGCACTAGATTTGTGTGAGCCGCCTTTCAATACACCGTGGTACTACGTTTGCCAGTAGGTCCATGCATGACGATCATGTTAGGGAGGGGTAGTCACCCGGCCTCCTCTTCCGCCCTTGTGAAGAGAATTCCGAGGAGGATGTTACGCCGCCACCAAATTACCGTGTCCGCCCGCATTTCCTGCTCTGTACGTGGTTTCGCCTTCTAGGATCCCTCACCAGAAATTTCGATTTTTTCAATTGTTCAGTTTATGCACCGTGTCCTTCGCAGAACGCGATGCACTCTCTGACAAATACTTTCAAAGATGTAGCGTGGATAGGTTGACGTGCACGCTCTAAGCCACCCGCTTCGTTGGTCGCCGACACTCGTCAGAATTCCATTCTGGTCCCGGAGATTTCGCACTCGCACCCCCGATCGTTGATTTTCGCAGATCTCGACGTCAACTCCTAATTTCGACCCAAAATGGTCTGTTTACGATGACGGTGTGAATCCTCTACTTTCGCCATTTGCTAGTGTGGTCGGTCAGCAAAGAGATCTCAGGGTCGCATTCTCCCCTCTACGCTTTGATGACCGCCCTGGTGTTTAATGTGCCATCCTTGGCTGGACTATAAGCGGACTGTGTCCGATCGCGTCTAGGCTCCCCTATCTTCCCACTTCAAGGCGAATAATCTCATCCGGGTTAGGAAGCTCTGCCTTGACGATTTACGTTTTCAATCCTTTACACAATACTAAGTGCAGGCCAGTCCCGTTCGACCCTCATATTGTCCATTTCATGAGCGGTAGTTTTTCTTTTCCTTAGAAGTTGGCCAATTCATACTCATTTTGCCTTTCTTATGAGAAATTTTTTCACTGCTCAGTGACCGTTTTCGTATGTAACTGTTTATTCTGCAGCCGTGTATTGCATAATGTATAGAATCTGTCCACTTGTTCTAAAATTTACTCGAATATTTATTTTTACTTATTGTGATGGGACCCCCAAGGGTCTTAAAATAGTTTATTTATTTATTTACATCTAGCTGCTCACATAGAGCCTTACTGTTAACGTTGCCTAAATATTATCAATTGCCTCAGTGTTAACTTTGATTGGTAGTGCTCTGTGTGTTTTCAAAACAAAGCTATTATTATTACTACATGTTTATAGAAACCCCTCCTAAAGCTTTGGTTCAGACCATCAGAGAAGCCGCAAGGTATGAAAAGCAGAAACGTACGCATTAAGAATAATATTAGAAGATCCTGTAGAATGTGCTTTTTCAAAAAATGGTACTATGGCATGCTTTATAAGAACCTCTGTGGCCATGCAGGAAAACCAAGTCAAACTTATTGAATTACAGTTGCCTGCAAACATTAGGCTGCCTGCTTTATACGAGGCAACCACTTTAGCTATTTTCCACTTAGAAGGCAAATTATCCGTACGCACTGACCACTCGGAGATAAATGGAAGAGACGTCACCGGCTCTGTGGATAACTCGTTAAGTATCAGCCCAGCAGTCGCATCCCCTCCAAGACGTTTGTCAAGTATAATTTAGCTCAGAACGCCTCCTGCGTCTTCGATGGAGAACAGAACGATTTCCATAACGGCGGTATCGCATTTCGAACTGTCAGTAGTCTGCAGGAAGGGGCGGTTCCACCACAAACACCGACTGAAAGAATTGACGCACTATGCTTGCTTTCTGCGGCCTTTGATTTAATATGTTTCTGAGGATATCCGTAAGGCACGAGACCTCCTATCTGTTTTTCCCCTATTACTGACGTGCCTGTATAACGCCTTAGGGCATGAAACAGCTACTCCTACCTGTTGCCGCTCGAAAAAAATTCCAGCAACCCGCATTTCTTTAAAATATCCGTTATGCTGCTTCTTATTTTCGGCAAATAATGTGGGGTTTTGAAGAAGTTAATACTTCTTCCAAAACCGTTGTTTCTGATTTATGTTCCTTTTTAATGTTCCAACGGCTGACGACGGTCGTTAACAGGGTCGCGTGAATTCGGGGTACAGTAAGGAGATTCTGTCAGGTCTAACTACAACAGTTTCAAGAGTACAAGAAATATCAAACATTTAATTTAAAAATATCGTAGCGTAGCTAGTACACAATTCGACATTAGAAATGAGAAGAAAGGAAAAGGCAGAATTTTTGTATTTGCGATGTGTTTATGATTTATGCTATTAATCTTATAGTTAATTATTTTTTGGGGTTGTAATCTTGTGCGATTATAGTGGGTGGCATTTTCAGAGCACTTTCGGACCAAATTATGCGTCAAATAACTAACTTGAAAGCGCCCTATGTGATTTAAAAATAAATGTGCATTGCTGTTGAAAAGCATTTTCGGCGTTTATTTTAAATTCTACTTGGTTTCGATTTTTTCGAATAGAATTTGGGAGGGCATTCCATATAGCCGCTGGAACTTTTTAAATTTAGGAATTTTTGATTATACCTTCGTTATTTCTAATGTTTCGGGGAGGGCGCTGTGGTTTGTTAGTATATCCATCTTGAGAATATCTTGGCCGTGCGTAACTTTGAATAGGAGATTGAGAACATTTTGGAATCTTGCGATGCAGAGGG
>CACRXP010000018.1:1825677-1846775 GCA_902702965.1 Spirometra erinaceieuropaei | reverse complement strand
GAAGAAGAAGAAAGGGCGAATTCATGGACCAAATTATATTCGAACTGGCCTTTCGAAAACCCTCTCGTGTTCATCATCAGCGTATTGTGTTGGCTGTTCCTGCTGGCCTTGATTCATATATATTCCTCGATGTTAAGTACTTGGATCCCCTAGTATACCACAGGAAGTGGGCCTAACTTGGGTAGTATGCAACACATAGTAAAATTTACACCGACAGGATAAAAAAGATTTGCAAATAATTAATAGCTCCAGAGTTTGTTCTCAGTGTAAACCTTTGAGACCATCGATCTATATTGAGAAAGCGCTGAAAGAGTGTGTGAGCGATGAAAGACTAAAAGAACTTTTTATATCCTATTTTTGTTAGGGAAGGCTGAATTAGTAATGTTAGAGCGCAAAAAAGGTGTATCGTTACGATGATACCGATTTAAACGCAGGTATCAATTTGATATCAGCGAATTTTTCATTTAAGTAACCAGCCGATTTTGGACATTCAGCTGCATTTAGCTGCATGTCGAACTATTTGCGGTTATTTGACAACAGCAAAAATAATTATGTCCTTGATATGACCGAGGTAGAAGTTAATTTTTCTGTGCTTTCTTTTGTTAACCGTAATGTATTATGCACAGTCTAGTTGTCTAGGCTTACGCAAAGGAATAAATTTGTCAATATCAGGATTTGTAAATAACAGCAGGCAGTTTGTACGTCATTTTGCTTTATAAAAGAAGCAGTCCAAACTTGCGCTTTAATGTCAAAATGCTTAAACATGATTCTGTATGGCGTACCTTAAGATTGTCTAAGCTACATTTGGTTCAGATTCCTTTTTTGGACTGTTTCAACGTAGCAAACTGTTTGCTTCTCTCAGACATAGGTTTTTTGATGACCAGATTTATTGATTGCAGGACATTAAGTCAGGTCCGTGCTTCAAAGTTATTGTGGCAGAAATTTCCCTGATATATTTAGCTTATGTGGACGAAAAATTATGCAACTGAAAAAGAACAAATTGAAACTTGTTGGTTTAAAGCAATGTTCAATCCTGCTCTGCCAGCCGCTTTTTACGTTACACTGAAAATTATTTGTATGACACTAGAAACCGAAACATGTAATATTAGTTTGAGCGTTTTCGTTAATGCTTTCCGTGGACGAAAATGTAAAAAATCGTACGTTTTAAAACTGCCTGTGGATAGTTTTAAGTTTTTTGACCAAAAATGGAGATATTTTAATACTGCTTATGTTTCCGTCTAGATCAAAGGACAGTAATTATTAGTTTGCTTAATCTGAACCGACTGAATAAGACAAAAGGCAAGTTTGATTAAACGAGGTGTGAAATTGCCCTCGTACTTGAGAAAAGGCCGCATGATTTTACATGAATTTGGGCAGTAGGTAGTTGAACACTAACAATATTCAAGTTATATCTATCAAACCGACATTTCAGAAAGTGGACAGGAAGATAACCTAAGGGTTAGTTTCCGTAAAAGTTGGGTTGTTGTATGCTACATTATTTACTAAGTTGCATATATCTTGCGCAAACAGGCAATGAGCATATACCCTGCGTTCGTAATGAAACCTCTAGGAGACTTGACGTTGGGTTATTTATGTCGTATATTCCCCCTGCGTTTAAAATCCTGTCTATAAGTTGTTTTAAACTTTTGTTTGAGTTTTAGGGTAGTTCACTGCTTTGATCCAAACCCACTGAATTGAATACCACGATGAATTCAACATCAAAAATCTACCCTAAGTATACTAAATTGTTGCTTTGCAACGACTACGGAAATTAGGCACTGATACGTTCAGGAAGCCCTTTGCACGCAAACCCGAGAGAGCTGCTGGCTACACGAATTTCTTTTGTTGTTTAGGTCAAACAACTACGGTCGTAAGGTGTGCTTGTTATCATTATTTTTAACCCTGATTTAAACAGTAGGCGTATTGTAATTTGATCATAATTTAATTTTATTTTGCCGGGGCAATGCTTATTTGCTGCGGATGGGTAGATCGATAGAGCCGACATCCTTAACCGCATGACTTTCCCAGACATGTCTGGCCTGGGGACTGACCATCCTGTCCGCAGTAAAGTATATTAAGCGATTTTCTTCAACTAACCACCGTCAAGCCACAGGAAAACGTTTAATTAGATGCACTTAGCAAAATATTTACTTTGACGATGAGATTCGTGAAAATAGTGAAATCCAGGCCTTGTCATTTAGTACGCGATAGCGTGCAAATTCACTCAAGTTTTATTAATGGACGTAAAGAGACAGTGTTTCAAGACAAATTTTTATGAGAAAAGTCCAAACATGTATGTTTCTTCCAGGAGCAAACAACGTTATGCGAAACCCGACAATTAAGCCGCTTTCTCGCCATAATTATATTTTTCAAAACAATGAACACAAACTTTTGACACGTTTACCGAATATTGGTATAGTAGACCATAACTTCCTTTAATGCTTATATGACAAATGTGGATGCTATGCTCCTTATGTAAAACACAAAAAACCTAGGTATCGTTTGGTCCTTCAGGCTTCTCTTCACCTCCGGTAAGCACTCCTCGTTACGAAAGAAATCCTCTTGCAAGTCAAATAAGCCATAAGGATTCAATAAACTATTTTCAGAATGACTTTTCCAAGATTTATGCTCCGAAGTTTGTTAAGCATTTACGCACGGAATATTGGCTTATTTTTGAGGGTCCGCTAAAACTAGTCTGATGGGTATACTGTAAAAAAACTGGGATTATAATTTATTTTACTTTTGTAAAAGAGCTTGATATGAAGAGGGGTTTCAGCGTTCGTGGAAACACACCAGAAATTCTTCAGCCCAATGTATTCCGATTAACGTTAAAATTTGTAGAAATGCAGCAAAGTCTTGGCACGTTTTTCGGAAAAATATATGTAACTTAACTTCGCTTTTTGCTCGATCAGTGCCTCAATTTACTGACCACTCCCTCTGCAATTGCTCTGGACGAAAAATTTTAATCAGCGATTGGAGGCAGTTCAGATGACTATTTTAAGGAGATCGCAAATGGTAAATCCACGAATCATACTTATGTGGCTGAGATCGCTTTTAATTCGATGCAAATTCTAGCAAGCAAACCTCATTGAAAATATATCGATCAGTATAGTTAATTACCTAACGATTGTGTTCGGAGATAAATGGCAATGCAGTATATCCAAAAATTGATGAATTACGGAAAATATCACGATTCACGGACATACCATAAAAAACTCCGCGGTACTTGTTTAGTTTCGATCTATAATGAATCCGCAGCATAAATGGCTTCTGAATGATAATATGTGGAATCAAATTCTGTCATCTCGAAACATTTAAGCTAAGTGGACAACTTGCATGTATTAATGGCCAAAATCAGGACATTTATTGTTATTATGGCCAAATAGCACGTTAGAGTTGGTCGCTTCCTCCCATCCCCTAGAGAAAACACATCTATAGCAGTGATAATGTGTATAATTTATTAATCTGACATTGAAATGGACGTTAAATGTTTAAAAAATTGGGCCATTTGCGGCCTGCTAGTGTCCTAGGAAGACACAAATGGCTTTTGCTTATGGTTTAGAAGAGCGTTTTGCATATACCTTCCTCTCACACCTTCCATCACGTTTTTCAGCATACTTAAAAATACAAACTTCACTGACCAGCACGATCTGTGGGTAAAAATCTCAACGGTCTAATTATATTCTTTGAAAAGCAAAAGTTGTTGCATGCTGTTTTTTCTTCAGATCGTTCATTTTATTTTACCAATTTTTTATGGCAACACATGGACGATACTTGCTGAAACACTTAAAGTACCTACAAAATTAGAAACACAGTCTGAACTCCTAAGGACTATTGAATACCTTAGTGTTTTTGTCTAGTTTTAGAACGCTAGAGTGTATAATTAACTTTCTGCGTTTAAAAAGCTTCCTTTAAAAACGCTAAATTAATTTCGTATTACGCTTGATGTTTGGGACTTGCAAAAAAATTAAAATACACTTCTAAAAACGCCGTCTTTAGCAGTACTGGGGAATGTGCGTAGCATCATTTTAAAATTGGAAGGTAAAGATTCGTCCGTAAGACTTGGCAAATGTGGTGTGGTCGACACACTCACATAAATGATAACAACATGGTTTGAAAACTTTGAAAACTTTGTTGCCTTGCATGATATAGCAAGAAAACGAACCACTTAGGATCATCCACAACGCAATTCTTTGTTGCTTGAAAAGTAAGCTAAACGCCGATTTCCGTTTACAAAAAGAGACCGCAGTCATAATATATCACTACAGAGAAGCTAGTCTAGTAAAAACATCAGAAGTGGATCAAAAGAGTCAAAATGTGTAATATTATATCGTGCCTCATTCAGCACCTTGGACGTATGTATATGTTTTCTATTATGACGATGCAAGTTAATAGTTTTAAATAAATAGTAAATGTGGATTATTTACTCAATTTTTAAGGAGGAAAACGTTATAGGCCACTGATAAGCGGTCATAAAAAGGATAAAGATAAATTTTTTAAGATATCTGATATGCGATACAATAGTACTATCCGAAGATTTAGATCTGTCGTCGGTTGCAACCGGATGAGCTAAATAACCGTTGGCTGTATTTGTTTGGTCCATAACGTTGACTTCCACCTCTTCCGGGAATAAAGCAACAATTGCCGTCAAGAGAACCATCATGCATGTCCTGGAGTATGATCTAACTATCTTTAATAAAGTTACATATTTAGGAAGGCCACCGCAGTTTGAAACGACAACTTGAATGTGGTTAGGTTAATATCCCTAAATAAAGGATTTAATTCACTTAATTTGTTACATGGTAAACTGGATCGCTTGCTAAGGCTACTAATGGCACACAAAAATGGACATTTGGGTGACTTCCTACAAATGTGGAACCAATATAGTTGTAAAAAATAATGAACTGTAGGTAACATTCTTAAAAATTATTAAGGACATTGGTTGGTATGAAACAGAATGTTATGTGCTCGACATAATAAACTTTTTATGGTCCGCGATAGCGGGTCTATCTAGCATCGGTATAGACAACTAGTCGCCTGATTAATTTGTCTGTTTAAAAGGGAATATTCGTTTTCCGGCAATGCAGAAATGCTGGTGACATAGTCTCGCAGGCATCTCATTGGCTGCATACTTTTAATCATGCCGTTTTCTTTCCGTTACATTATCCTGTTTTTTAAAATTTGAAATCTTCTTCATTATATCCACAATTTTGGAGTGTGTGCTATCCAACCGTAATAAGCTCATTTTCAAATTCTGAGGATTTGAGAAAATCGAGGTTTATGGAATATTTACTAAAATAAGCAGTCACGGGGCAACCTTGCAAATCAGGATCCATATTAACGATTATGCACTAGGATCGTGACTGTTGTCCGACCTATTTCGATAATAAATGGAAACTAAAATGACGTTAACTTGATATCCAGTATGCTGACAATATTTGGCATAGATTAATTTGATGTGACATCCTAATAGCTGGGGTTATAGTATTTAACCTAAAATAAGCAAACTGCTGTATTTTTGTTACCATTGCAATATAAGTCAGTATACATTTCAATTTACCGTGACAAACGACGAATGCACACCTAAGATCACTGTAAAGGCCGACAGTGTTATTCAGAAACTTCTAATTTTCAGGCAAACGACAACCGAGACATCGAGGTTAGCCTATTATTAAACCACTTCCATGTGTGGAATAAGGTTCACTGTCGTGAATTTCCAGATGTGTTATTTAAGAATGTGGACCAGTATTTTACCATTCGGACAGGTTAATGGAACCGTTCGCAAGCGCGTGCAAAATATGAGATATAAGAACATCGGCTGCTTGTTAGAAAATATGGTCTGTTTTCTTTTATGTGATTTAACTTGTGTGGTTAATTTTTTTCATCAAGAAGTTAGACTTCGTGGTTGACTTAAGTAATAACCTGGTTGTTACAGAGTTCCAAAGTAAAACATACCTGCGGCAAATCGAAATCGCTATATGAATTATATGAATAAGCATCATCATTAGTCTAGTTTACGTACCTCCTAGCCCAAACTCATTGTTCTCATTTCGCAGATGTATTTGTCTTAGTGACACTATTTTTAATCTAACGGGTTGTAAAATATCAAATAGTAAAATCACTTAGATTGTTCCTTAATCCCAACTCCCTTCTCACTGTCTGAAACTGAGTAGCGCGTTATTTTAACTGGAGGACAGAAACGTTAAAATCATTTTTATTTTCTTCGATATAAAAGCAGATAGTTTAATCGGTGGGAGCACCTTAAAAAGTGATTACTGCTTACCAGTCGCGTCACTATGGAAGTTTTGTATTTGCGTTTGTCAATAACCGGGTAACATGTACAGTATTTTTGAGTAGATCATCAGTTGTATTCAGGGTTTGCATACAACGAGACATTTCTTTTAAGCTATGATGTCAGTGAGGACGGCTACCCCTAAACGACTTACATTTTTCAAAAAATTGTTCAAAGCTGACCTTCGCTATTTGTTAGCCCGTTTGCTTGGGCAAATTCATAGTTATCAGAACTATGCATTTTCCGTTTTGTTTAGAGTTTGTCCGGACCCTTCACTACCCTTCGTGTTTTTCGAGTGTTCCGCGTTTTCAAGTTCTCCAGACACTCTCAGGGTCTGCGAATCCTCGGATACACGCTGAAGTCGTGTGCTTCTGAATTAGGCTTTCTTCTCTTTAGTTTAACAATGGCTCTCATCATCTTTGCTACCGTGATGTATTACGCTGAGAAAGGAGTATCTCACACGACGTTTGTGAGCATTCCAGCTGCATTCTGGTACACTATCGTTACGATGACGACCCTTGGGTAAGCTAAGCTTAATAAAGTATTTCGACTCTGAATGATCGCATTAGATGATTCAGTTTTGCCGTGTAAAGTAATCCACCAACATCTTCGAACAAGAGGTTTGTGCAAGTATATAGTTTACAGTAATAATTGAAAACACGGACAAATAAACATCAACCAAGAGCAGCAGCGTCTAGTTCGGTAATTCATTGCATTTTAAGACAAGTGCGTGACGCAAGAATAGTCACGTGATTCAGAAAATCCGCGAGTGACAGTCGGATATCCAGCGCTTAATGCACTCTTAGAATCATTAAAAAAGCTAGTTCCATTTTGCCAGAAAAAGAAATTTGGGTAAGTCATTCTGCTTGAAGAACAAATCTCGGCGTAATTTACATTTAAAACTGATTCTGATATAGATAGAGGAAGTCGGTTTCCGTGATCAACATAAATTCATTTAAAAACTTTCCCTCTTATCTGAGCGAAGTATTTTATTCAATTTTTACTTTCCTTAAAGTGCTTACTGTAGAAACTGGTGAATTCAAATAAAAATGGACGCCAAGTCCCGATATATTTATAACAGATGACTAACCTTTGCTTTTCCTAGCAGTTGAGTAATTAATTGAAGTGAAAGTTCTGTTCCCGTCGGTAATTCATAAGAAAAACATTTGATTGTCGAGAAGTTAATTAAATTTGTCCGAATACTTGAGCCCGTGGTCGATTTCACCATCGAACAAGATAAATGTGTTGATTTTTTGCTTAGATTTCTTGGTGTATCTATTTCAGGCCCTCATTTGATCGGTATTTATGTGAATTTCTGAACAGCACCCTCTTTACTATTTTTGACCGATGGCCTAGTGTACTCAGTGTTCTTTTAGTATTTTTGCTTTATATGACACCTGCGTTAGCACCTGTGTGGGAAGCGTTACTGACAATTGGCTTTTGTCAACTAATATGTCTATGGCCCTGATAATAAGTTTTACCTCTATTATTCTCGAGAGTTTGATTTCGCAAAAGAGCTGAAAATTAGCAAATTGCGGAATAATATAATAAATAATTGCGGAATAATATCATACGGCCTACTTTTCAGCCCACGTGTACAATACAAGTAGATATCCCTGTTAGACAGTGTCAGTCACTTCCCAATTGGCGAAATTAGAATGGGATAACAAATATAATAGACATGGTTCTACTGCCGGTTCATCCATTAGTAGACGTCAGTAACTCGCGTAGCATAGTCTTCGACAGAAATCTTGCCAATTTCACCAACCGATCAGTTTTTGCGACTTACTTTCGTCTGATTAAAAGAACAGAAGTTTAATGGTACCAAGTTAAGTGATACCTGGAAAGTCGACGATTTTAATAAATTACCTGGTAAGCTTTTAGGACAAACTTTACCTTACAAATAGGGGAGACTGTGTTTTGTAGCCTTTCGGCAGCCATTTGACCGTGTTTGTAGGGTAAACGTTGGCTTCTTCTTCTGCAATTAAGAGTGAAATACTGGGTTACAGCAGTAAAACTCCAACTTTTAGCCCCTAGATGTTAATTATCTTCCATAGCCATTTTTGGGAGATTTGCATGATTTTTCTGGCACAGTACTTAAAATCTCAGTGATTTCGGTGAAGCTCGAACCCATGACAGAATGGGCAAAACCTGAACGCAGTCAATGCTCTGACCCCCTGAACTAAGAGGTCTCAACCAAGAACCGTGATTCTGACCATTCTTTTGCCACGTTTCCTGCCTAACTTAGTGCAATATATAAAATCCACCAAATGGAAGCGAATATGCAAGTCCCAGGTTCTCGGTGCAAATAAAATTAATTCGCGACTACTAAGACGCAGGTGTATTAGTCTGAGCTTTTTGTTTTATACAGGAGGCCATGAGACGGCGTGGAGTCAGCCTTATCGCGATCGCCGGCTCTTCCACTCCTTTCCTAATTCTTTGTTTGACTACAAAACCGCTCATTTGATTCCCCACTCTCACAGTCTCTGATAATGGCCTCCTGTACGAGACCGAAAGCCCAGACTAATACGCCTACTGTTCCATTGGTCGCGCATTCGTCATCTTTGCCGAATCCACCGATTTTGACATGATAAGCTGATGTTCGGGCAGGATTTCTTAGGCAATCAATCTGAAATCCGTCAAGCCACCTTAATCAGGTCACATGGATTATGCAAATTTGCCAATTAAGTAAGCCTGGCAGTCATCTTGTGGATTCTAGCCCGATGGCTACGGAAATCCTGCTTAAGCAGTCAGCTCACTGTACACGAATTGGTGATTTCCGCACGTTGCAGTCGGTTGGGTGTCTAACGTGACGCAAATGGAACAAAACATACCATTCTTGATCTGGTTTCCTTAGCTCAGGTGGTTAGAGGTCGGTCGTATTCGACCCTCGTGTGATCAAACACCAACACCTAAATGTGTCACAGTTCGGTCAAGTAAATCGTGGCTTTTGCAGTTTTTAGCGAATTTATTTCTTGAAACGCATCGGACACAGTTTTTGCCGTCGGCCTCTAAAATACAAATGCGAACATATTTTTTTGCTGAGCTGTGTGTTTTTCAACGTTCTCTGCTTTTATTCATGTATGCTTTTATATTTAAAAGCCTTCAAATAATTCAAAGTTTTGAAGAGGAGATATACACAAGCTAGTAATGTAATTGAATAAGTTACAGGGTGGTCTGCCACCGTCATATTGACTTCACTTGCCCTAGTTTTTCGTCCAGGCCACTGGCGCCAGCGACAGTTTGTTTGCCGAAACAAGCATTCCAATTAAATTTCGGAAAATCCTAGCACAGGACAAAGAAACGCCTTATGCGGAAGTAAGTCATGGCAAAATCCTCCCGGATGTCAGGAAAGTACATGTTTGGAGTTAAAATGATGTAATGTTATGACCGGTAGAAGTATTTATGCTGGCTACAGTTTACGTAACAAGCCGCGACCTTTAAAGAGTGCCTAGCGGATATTGGGAGATTGGCGGTTTGACTTCCTCTCGCAACCGGAAGTTTTCTGGAAAACTCTGAACACCCGGAAAATTTCAAGCTAAGTGAAATGTTTACAAGTTGTCGCCGAGAAACACACAAAATGCTACTGCCTGATGGACGGGCAAAATTGTATGTCGAAAATTTCAAAATTTGCCCTTTATCATGTGTGATCTGTTTGAATGTTGTGATATCTAGATACGGCGATATGGTTCCCAAAACAATCATGGGTCAAATTGTTGGAGGGATGTGTGCTCTCTCTGGAGTGCTCGTGATTGCCCTGCCAGTTCCATTCATCGTCTCAAACTTTTCCCGAATATACCACCAAGGCCAGCGAGCGGACAAGCGACGAGCTCAAATGGTAAGCATTCAAACATTACCACTGTCGAAGGCATAGCAGGTAGCATTAAATTTACGTTTTCTGGATCAATACAAAACTTTAGTATTCATTCAATATTTACAAATGAGACGCAGCAGGCGGGAGCCCGTTAATATTTTCCTCTGGACGTAATGGCTTTGCAGAAAGGATCTTGGCAGGATGCGGTCACGTGGCCCCACCTTGTGGACACAATATTTTTGGGGATGGGGTTAGGGGACAAGGTTAGGGGTTAGAGTTATAGGTCAGGGTTAGGGATTAGGACAACTATTTCTCAACCACTCAAAGTTCAACCGCGCATTACCAATAGCTTTTCTTTTGCATAAAACTCGTCGCCTGTGTGTTCCCCGGATCCAAGGTTAAAAACCCCTACTATCAACGATCTCGTTCTACAGGTGGCTGGGTATTTTAACTTTAGGTTGAGCTACATAGCCACAACGATGCAACCAGTGCAGAGTTTGCATACTTTAAGGATACTTACAACTTATTCTGGTCTTAGGTTTGCACATTAGGCGATTTCGTAAATGTGTAATATTCGACATAAAATGACCGTGGAAGTGTCGTAGTTATTTTCCGCAGAGAACATTCTTAGGACGTGAGGAAGTTTAATTATTAAAAGCTTCGAAGTGTTGATCCCCTTAAGTCCACAAAGGCACGCGAAAACAGAGCCCAGTCGGAATTCGCCAATTTCCTGTAGACTTATTAAAGTTGAGTTTTCGAACGTCGAAACCTAAGCGAATTGTTGCACGCGATTTCTTAGTTTGATTAACGCATTAATGTGAAACAAATTTCATGAGTTACCTAGTATAACTTCCTGAGAAACCTTCGTATGTTTTTAAGAAGTCTAACTGAGGAACTCATATAGAAATTATGCTTTTTGATCTTCGTAAAGAGACCTCTCTGTTGAGTCAAATTCAAGCTGAGGACAAAATTGAGAACGAGATTCGGATTTCCGAAATAAATATTTCATGATTTCGGTTTTTATTATGTATTTTTAGAAGGGTAGTTGGATAGGGGGGGATTCTCATTCCAAAGAAATGAATTAAGACGATTCACGAAGATGGTTAACGAACCAGTGCGCAGTATTCATGCCAAAGACAACATATTACCCCTTAAATAAGCAGTGAGTAAGAACTCAGGTATGACCCATCTGTATCCTGATGTTACTCGACATATGACATGGAAAACTTATAAATTGCGACCCAAGGATATTTTTATACAACATGCAGCTATTCATTTAGCAGACACGACATAATAGAATTTAAGTAAAGCATGAAAGCTCGCAACAACAAAAAAACAATTCTTCGCATAGAACTGCGACAAACATTCTACTTTATTTGCAGAATATTGTTGGCACACGGCAGTATAGAGTGCACCACAAACAAAACGAGGCGACGTAGGTTGCTGCTGCGATGAGCACGAATAAAATCAGCGACGAAAATTCGCTTTATGTGAAATCCGTCAGCATAATACCGCCTTATTTATCCCAAGAAACCAGTTAAGTTAATAAGAATTTCAGCGCGTAATTCCTACGATTTTCTAGCAAGGCACTGAGGCATCTGACATTGCTTGGTGCTCGACCGCAGAAAAAGCGTGAATTCAATTTTGCTTCTTTAAAATGGTAGCAATCGTTAGTCAAATAACTCACATGCAGAAGAAGCAAATCGCATCGTAAAAACTCCGAAAGAAGTAGTCGTTGGTTTTTGCCCATTTCAAGGCTATATAACAATTTCGGGAATCCCACAAAAAATGAAGAGATCACTGGGTAGTTCACGATAATATGATAACAAAGCAAAATGTCCACTCTCGAAGAAGACATCAAAAATGTCGTTCTACCTCGTCCACGATGACATGGTTTAACGCTTCTAAGGTTTAGATGAGATTCTAGGACGCAAAAGAATTCGCCATAGTCAACAGAACATGACTCAGTAATTTCCTATTATTGGAAACGAAATTGATTACGTTTAAATGAACAATGCACGACCCCCTACTTCATACTGTCGCCCACGTGCGGCGAAATATCGTCCAGTGGCAACCAACAAGGCACAAACAACATTTCAGACCACCTCGTCTTCGTCAGTACAACCTTGTCCACCGCTACGAGTAGTTCTGGGCTGTCATTGCCAGTATGTGCTGGTTATGATATTCAGCAGTTCGGCAGTTAGACAAAGGAAGTGACAGATTCCAAGGCAACAACATTTCAGGGGCTATGCAGTGCTACCTCTAAATATATGGACACTACTGACTACCATATGTTAGGCGATAGCAGACCGATGTGCATAGGCACACAACCTGTATACATTATGGACCGTACTCCGTATCCCACTAATTTGGATTCAAGCGAATACGAACAAATAGTGTACAGGGCTAAATATAACTCAAAGTGCTCAGGCTTCATGAATTATTCAGGATTGGAAATAATGTTGAACATAAATACTATCACACGGTAAGTAAGGATCAAAGTATTTTAGACGATGTGGCAAGCTGGTTGTGCCATGATCAACGTTCTAACGCGAATTACTAACATAAACCCAACAATGCTAACAAAGAAAAACATAGTCCCTCATGCACCATCGGGCCTTAGTCACAGTGTGCTACTGAATTCAAGTCCGGGAAGGGTGTCCTCAATAAAGCATTATTACTTGTTTCTCTGTGTAAAAATATACAACTTCTTCTGCCCTACTATATGTTTGCTGTCCTACATACGTGGTGCTCATCTGGATTCCAGAAAGGTTGCTAAATTTCCAACAATTACGATTTTACCTCCATGCATTTAACCTAAGATGAGAGCAATTAAGGTGCAATAACGATGCATTTGATATAAGATTGTCAGCCTAATCTCTCCCCCCCCAGGCGCTCTCCTATTCCGCTTATGTCAATGGCAGGTGTCAACCGCCCCACACACAACTTTATGGAAGTTGATGTTCACAAAATGATCGAGGAAATATTGACTTTGGTCCCTGACGCAACGCAGCTGAGCTCTCAATTTCGCAAATTTACGCAGCCTTGAGAGAGGAAAAATAGCTTTCTTCTGACCCTGCGTTATTATCATTAATTGCAAAAAGTCCATCCTCATGCCTGTAAACGACCAATACTTAACTTTACATTTCACCTCGTGCACAAATAAGGTGGTACAGAAGGTCAATTCACACGTGGAGAACGTTGAAGTTGACGATGATTCGGTCTCAATTAAACTCAAACATGAACACGTCGGACAAAAGGCTGCACTAAGGCATGAGTGCATTGTTTCGTTTGAGAACAAAAAATCTTGTTGCCACGCAACCATACGTGATAGAAGCCGTATTAGTTCCCGGTACTGATTCGTGACGGTGACGCAAGCCTCTGCTGGATGCCAACCACAATAATATGCCCGTCTCAGAAGCATGGCTCTTGTTTACCCGAATGCTGCAGAAGGCAAGAAATTGCCGCAAGACATCGGTGTACAGCATATGATCTTACTGTGTTTATGAAGTGGATGCTGCCCGACATTTGCCTACGTCCTCGTATATTATTTAGAAGTGTCCGGAAATTGACAGGAATGACTCCTTTCCTCTCCAAAAAGCACTTATCTAGACAAAAAGCGTCCCAAATATTGTGGTTGCTTTCAGCCCAAACGTGTTTACCCCACAGTTCTTGCGCGTGCCTTAATCCCAATGAACTGAGCTCGGCCTACGTTCTGCCCACCGTAAGACTGCCTACCTACTTCACGACATGCTCCCGTTGTTTGAAATTAACTCGACCAAGTCTCTTTTATGAGCTACGATCTGGATAGTGGATAAAATGCGCAAGACTTGAAGCGTTAAACGAATGGGCATAGCGGCTATTAGACACCTTTATTCGAGGCTGTAAACGGGATTGCATGCAAGTATCATCCTCACTTCCCAGCGCTATTGACACTACTGGCCGATGCTGAATGTTGGCAAGACCCCTGTTGGTACTAAATTGGTATACTGCCCCTATGAAATTTAAAGGAACTTATTTCAGCGCACGGAATACGATAGTCCTAATGTTGACTCCGGTCGTGGATACACTTTCCAAACAAGGCAGACTAGGCACTTGATTATGAATGATTGCTTTGAGTATAACATCTTCCGTAGATAAAGATATCAAGTAATAGGTACAATGTTATTTTACTCTGCCTTATTGCAATCGCCTCCATATTAAGTTTGAATTCAAGCAGTGCAACAAAATAACCTGCTTTCTGGACTCCTAGGGGCATACTTAATTAGCAAACGTACCAAGTGCAAGGATAGACAACAAGTCTTCCGGTCAATTTTTATTAACCATGCTGGAAAATGTCTCAATGCCTGCTTTTTGTAAAAGAACTGAGATTGCACGAGTACGGACACGGGGCAGGCTCAGTCAATTTGAATGCCAGCGCGAAAGCCCTTAGAAAGAGAAGTTTGACTGGCAATTCGCGGTTAGAAATTTGATACCATCGCTTTCTCACAGCACTGCAGATAATTCGTCCGACTTCGCACTTCATGCAAAATTTTGTGATCCTAGTTGACTTTAGCGACACGAGTTAGCAACCGAAATTGCCTTTCGAATTCTCATCAAATAAACGAGGAATAAATTCGGTAATCCATTTGGACCGAATACTCACATAGTCTTCGTAAAACTGAACGACGTGCAAATGAATTGCTCGGGCTGACACTACTGCTACTTCTTGATATTCAAGAGCAGTGGGAAAAGCGTGGGAAAGCAGCAAAAAACTTAAACGACTACCGCACCGAGTATTTCGTTCTCATTTTCTCAAGGTATGCAAATTATTCCAAGCACGCGGAGCTAACCCGTGGCAAGCAGTCACACCATTGGGTAAACGATTCGTGATGTCCATTAATTCCAAAAGTGGTCTTGCATTAAAATGCCGCTATCATTGGGCACGTTTATCCGAAGTTTGCTATCGTATGCAAGGAAAATCTAGCAGGCGACACGCTAAGAATAAGCCCTTCAGTATTAATGCGAGCCATACAAGTGGAGGCTTAATCATAACGGAGCGGTCATTTCTGGCCATTAGCAGATCTTCAGCCAGTCATAATACAGTAACAGGTCGGCGTAAACTACGGTTCGATTCAGTCTGTATTCATCATGAGTCCTTGCATTGAGTCACAGGTCGGATAACAAACCAGTAGTAAGCGACATCTCCAAGTCATCCGGGAGTAGCGCCTCAGCGAGCTGATTGCAAGATGGAGCATACCCATTCATCTTTTCTCACACTGAGGTGGACGACGGATACCTTGTAGGTGACCGCAGGCATAAGAATATGGGATTTGCTTTAATGGTCAATGACGAAGGAGTGCGAGTTATGATCATAGGTTGCCCAGACTTGAGGGTGTGATCGCCTTTGCCTAATTGGCGATCCTCCACCCCAACGAAAATCTCGTGTCAGTTGATAGAACCACCAAATTTTGGAGGCACGAGAACTAACCCCCAGAAAATGTGCATGTCGAAATTTAAGGCCTTATACGGGAAGGCTTATTAGAAAAGTGTCAGCATAGATTTCAGTAAGACATGCGATAAATATATATTACCTTACCACCGGTTCGTCGCAATCAGTACAAGATACGGCCTCCAGATACAAAAAATCAAATTCACTACAAGCAGCGCCTGCTCTGGATTATGGAAATTTGAGTCGCGGTAGATTGCGACAACACAATGAGCTATTGATTGTAAGGAACCATCTGAAGCTTACCCTAACGTCCAGATAACAACCAGATAGAAATAGGTTACATTTCGGTTTAATTTAACATTAATTATACATCTGTTCACAGATCTACTGAAACAGATAGGGGGTGGGAGTGAGATCCAGGACGCAGTTGGGTGCTGTAAGCAGAATTATGTCTACCTGACTTCTCGAATTCTCTCTAGTTGACAGTCAGACCTAATTCCATGTCAGCATTTCCGAATATTAAATAGCTTTTGGACGCTGACTGCAAGCCGCGTATTTCTACTTCGTTTTTGATTTCCACACTCATCACGAGATGCAATATTTCGCGAGCTGACAATGTTCCAAGTTCTGAAACTCTATTTCTAGTGTTGCATGAGACACCAAGCCTCCACTTTGACTGAATCTGTCCAACAACGAGAGTTGATTGCTTGACACTGACCCTGAACAAACGGGTACCTGTCGAAGTCACTTTATAGGAGACCACCGTGTAAACTTTAGTGCGTAGGAAGGTTCCTCTCAGTCCTCGACTGATTTCTGCTCAGCGGACACCAGTGAGATGTCAACATCCTCACCAAAGACTTCCGTTACGAAAATGTAGTCAGAAAGATGTGTAATCTGGTCTCTGAGTAGCATGAAAATACAGCAACTAAACTACAGCATTTGCTGTCGGCGGACAATCATATCCCCCAAAATCAAGTGACTGGCACTGCAAATTTAATGCTGATTGAGCCTACTTAAAAAAAATGCGACATCCTCATGAGTGTCAGTAGAGGAAATATTTCAGACGGACTTGATCTGTCAGCGTCGATATTTTCGTGGACGAAAGTAGAAGTTCACTGGTTTTTTACATGCATTAGGCGGGCTGTACCAAGCCTGCATGAGTACGGCGTCATTTGCTATGTCATGATTCAGCAAAACATGGCCTTCACAGCCTAGTATGCGATAGCAGTTTTCTACCATCTGCTTTCTTGCCGGTAGATGATCTTACGTTCCCGTTGGATATACAGACTATGCGCATGGTTGCCCAGTGTCATGTGTCATCACCTCCTCTTTTTATCCCATTTTTAAAATCCTGGTGAAGTGTTTGTTGTAGATCAAGGGGTGTGGTGGTACGCCTAGACGCGGATGCGTCCGTGTCAGCCACCTGCGCCCTCTTCCGCCTCCGGTCTTCCTGACACCGAGCCCATGTGGGGGTATGGGAGAGTTTACCCTCACTGTAAACTAATTCGCGCGCATACCACTATGCCTGCACTTACCTTGTTATGGAGCATACGGTAGACGTCGTTGGACGCGATGGTCAAACTGTAACAACAACTGCGCACGACACGAAGTAGACTGAGTCACCCGCCCTGACATCAGTTGCATCCGATCTCATTATCCGTCCTCCCCTTTCGGAGACACCAGTGGCACGTGGAGGTTCAGCGTTAAATTCCTCCATTTCCCATCTAACGCCCAAATTCCTCATTAAAATCAACCGAACACGGTTTCCCTGGTTTCCTGATGGCTTAGATGGCTGCGAACCACGAGACAACCCTGTCCTGCACAGAAATCTTTATGAGGTTAAGGTTAACTTCGTCTTATTCTGACCATTATGGCGACTCTCCTCGACAAGAGACCCATGGCCCCGCTCCTGAGGACTGGCTAATAGGGTGTTAGGAACTATCGCGTGCGAGGTAGTCCTACACGAGGATTCTACCCAGTCTTTGAGGTCAAACCCATTTCCAATTTCCTCGACTCCGTTAGACCCGTGGAATATTGCAGCCTTTGAAAGAGAGAATGAGGCAGATGTTTTGTTAGCTGGCACATCACAAACAAATTTCAGTTCAATTAACCATTGCGCACTTCTCCAGTCGGCAGTCCTCCCTGTCACTTACAATGGGCGAACTACTTCATCATCTCCATCTAAGATAAATAGTCAAAATGCTTGCTACTTTAATCAGCAATACTTCCCTTTATATAATCCGTGCGTTTCGCGTGAAGTAGAGAGACGGTACCCTTAGCAATCAGTATGAAAACTGGCCGTCTGTGCACAGCATTAAATTGACTAGATAAGACAGTGTTTAAGAGGAGTATGAAGACGTTCGTATCATGATGATTTGCTCAGAGCATGCACTTTATTCGAATGCTGTATTGTGATCTTGATGGTTGCGTACTATCCGTCACGTGCGCGCATGAACGAAATGGCACCAAAGGCAACACGGTACTCGTTTTACAATATTAATACTAGAAGGTAAAATTTGCATTACGAGATTAGTTTTGATATAGTGTGCAGCGTTTGACTTAGGCATGACATTAAACTACATACATAAATGAGTCGATAAAATGTTCGGGTTTTCTGTCTCTAAAAGCCAATTGAAGTACGTCAGAAAAAGCGTATTCCCTGGGGCCTCACGATGTGTATTTTGTACCGATTTGGCCTTTACGAATTCAGTGGGTCTGATTTGAGCAGCTCATTATTTTTGCGCGATTTAAATATATTTTACTCTGCTATTAGTTTTTATTGTGATGTTTATCCTTCCTCTCATTACCCGAAGCTTATCCATTTATACAGTTAATTTATTTCTACACAGACCCTTTGAGAATCCAGTTTATCATCGTTACTCATCTATTGTTTATTGCTTCCAGTGTATCTCTTGGTCGACATAGCCGACTGACTTGATATAATTTTGCCAAATTTCTTCAAACTCACCTTATGAAATTCAAGGACAAAAGTTGTTTTATTCAATGTCAAGTGCTTTCCCGCATTCAGTGAATTCAGTACCTTCATTGGCCAGTTGAATTTGCATTTGCACTATTTCGTTGGTTATAATTTTAGCCTACCATCGCAGAAAGTCCTATTTTCTGTTTATTTTTAGCTAATGAAACTTGCTCCTTATATTACACTACGACAATGTATCACCGCTTTCTTTGGAAACGACGTTGCAAAACTTTGTTATTATGTTAGTGGTATGAGGAAAATGTTGAAATCTCGATTGCATAAGGCATGACCCCTGAACAGTTATCCTAATTATATATTTTGTTTTCATGCTAATACCTTCTGCATGTTCGAGCAATAATAATATTTTGGGTCCTGTGCAAATCTACCGCAGATATTTTAATCAGTCATATACTTCCGGTCTTTTTGCCGGCAATAACATCTTAACCAAAAACAAGTTGTGTTATAACGCAAGACTAGTTGCCTAACACAAGGAACTCCCTCTCAATTTATCCATTGTATTATTAATGTTGACTTTGTCCATTTTTAAAAAAATTTTTAGAATGCAAGGCAGGCTAGAATCCACAGGGCTCACCTTAAGGCAAGCACAATCTTCAACGACCAAGACGGGCGAAACAACGAGCTTGTGGCAATGGACCAGTGCGAGCAAGTCCAAACGGCTGTCCCCGACCTCCGGAGGGGCACTATTAGGTCAATGCTAAGCCTCTCTTCCGGCATAAGCCTGCTACGCCAAACGCGATTTAGCCGCTCTTCCTTTGCCCTACCAGACGTTCTGAAGAAACGGTCTAACCGACGAATGAATTCCAGTCCTCTTGGTACCTCCTGTCTACAACGATCGATGCATTACCCGACGCCCCCGTGGTTGGTCGTCGGCCCCAATGAGAGGCGACAGGAGAATGCTGATGAAATGATGGTCGCCACCACCGTTAGAGAAGAGGAAGAGGAATTCAAGCCAAGAGAGCAACGATCGCCTTCGTCTATTGAACAAACAAAAAATGCGGGGGAGACCAGTGGAGGCAAAACTGTGACTTGCGATATAACAATCTGCGTGGACAGCTGCAAAACACCCAGTGCTAGCAGCCTCTCAATATTAAACGAAGCGTCGGATGATAACAAGCTAGCCAGATTGGCGGAGCACAGTGACAATTCTACAGACCAAGTTGTGGTAATATAAACAGCATGTTGGCAAACAAAGTTTATGTTGTTTAGACGGTACTACTACTGAGGGATTAGAATCTCATATAGTTCCCTGCAGAATATGTTGCTGAAAATAGTCCGTGGTTCAGACATTAATGGAGCAAGCTCTAAGTTACTGCTTACGTTGCAACAGGCCGATTGCGAATTAACTTTGTGCTAATGGACATTCTACAGTGCGTGACCGATCTCATAAAATGTTAGCTGAAATTCTGAAAGCTTTTTCCGATTAGGAAAGATTACCTAGGTGTGACTGTAATATGGATTGTTTTGCAGCATAATCCTATGATTTTTCAGAGTCGCCAAGAGGTCGGATTTTAAATGCGTTTCTTTTCCATCACTTGTAAAAACCACACTTGTTAAGAATGGCTACATAAATAGTGTGCCTTTCTCCCATCGATTTCCGATGGCCTTATAAATTCGAATATATGTTATAAAAAACATACACAAACATATATCTTCGTTAACTCAGTTGGAAGCAAATTACGTCACCTGTACACTTTTTTGCTCGAGGACAGAGCATAATTGGATCTTGAACACTTTTTCAATTGGTGAATAATTTTGAGTCATATCAGCCGTTACATTAGGGTTTAGCTATCTAAGTCTAAAAGGTGTATATTTTCTGCGCAAGAAAACTCGTATATTCTTCTATACATTCAAGAAGGTACCATCTGGGTTTCATAAGCATTTGAATCGGAAGTGGACTATGTCGCATACTTAACGAGGAGCATTAATAAATGGACAGGTACGATGTTTATGAATGGACGTTGCGGTGTTAAAAATCTTAAAATTAGAAACTCTTTTATCTGGAAGGCGCTCTTTCTTCGAGTATAAACTGCAAGGATGACATGATTTGCTACCAGATGAGGTAAAGAAAGCATATGTTTGTATACGTTTTTATAATATATGTTTGGATTTATAAGGCCGTCGAAATTCAGTAGGAAATGGGCGTACTGTTTTAGTAATCATTCTTAAAAGCGCGGTTTTTATAAGTGCTGGAAAAGAAGTGCATTTAAACGACAACCTCTTGGCAAATCGGAAACATTATAGGATTGTGCCTCACGCTAATCAATATTACAACCACACCTAAGTAATCTTTCCTAATCGAAAACCCGTTTCAGAACTTTGAATAACATTTAATTGGATAGGTCACCCAGTTAGCAAAATTATTCTTAATGCCTAATGCGTCCAAATTTGCAAAATATCTGCCCGGGTTATAAAAGATGCTTTTGATGTCTAAGTGAATTTCTAGAAAGGGTCGGTTTTAGAGATAGTTTACGAGAGATGACTTGTTAGATTTGTCCGGATAGCTTTTCAACCACATTTGTGAAATGCATGCCGAGAGTTATAGTCGAGTGCTCAGCATTTGGCT